>JACBYL010001010.1:0-58139 GCA_015266385.1 Trichoderma oligosporum | reverse complement strand
TATATATATATATTATAAAGGTTATTAATAAAGCATTGCTACTATATTATTTAATTTATAAAACGCAGTTAATTTAGCTAGCTATAAAGCTAAAAGAATTCGCTATTAATAAGCGCAATTTTTAATATAAAAGACTATATTAATGCTTACTAACTGCCTTAATTACTATAATAATTGTATTGTGCCTCTATTAACTGTATCTATCTCATTATTATAATTAATAATTAAAGAAGGAATATATAGTATTTTTATAGACTTATCGCTAAATTCATATTTAATTAATGAAGCTTAAGCGTAAGTTATTGTATAGCGCTAGCAGCGGATTTCCTTGTGTTTAAAGCTAGAATAAAACATTGTTAGGAATAGCATTGTTAGGAATAGTATTGTTAGGAACAGCATTGTTAGGAATAGCATCGTTAGGAATAACATTGTTAGGAATAATGCAAGGGCGTTATTCTTTTAAGCTATTTAATTAAATTTTTCATCTAGTGTTGGAACGGCTTGCAGCTTATTTCGTTTCCAATAGCGACTGCAATTATTATCTACCTTTACTACCACAAGCGGTTTACAGAGGCCATAGTTAATGCAGCAAGTGCTTATAGCTGCGATGCCTTATTGATAAAGGGCTTGAAAAAGCGAGGGCAATATGAAAAGGTTATCTAGAAAGATATAATAGCTCGCTTTTGGCAGTAGATTTAGCAAGGCAACAACCACGCTTCAGGTTGAGTTTAAGGCCCTAAGCTTATTTTTTCCCTTTTCCTTTATAATGGAGCGCCAACAAAGCCAAACACAGCATAAGGCTTATACTAAAACTATTGTAAGAAATAGCTGCATTAAGCTATTACCTATATCTTATAGCCTGTTGGCATTAAGGCCCTAAGCTTATTTTTTCCCTTTTCCTTTATAATGGAGCGCCAACAAAGCCAAACACAGCATAAGGCTTATACTAAAACTATTGTAAGAAATAGCTGCATTAAGCTATTACCTATATCTTATAGCCTGTTGGCATTGGCTTAGTTTTTATTATTACTTTCTCTTTTACTTTACCTTTAAAGCTATTAATGCACTTATCTATAGCTAGGTTTATGCCTAGCTGCTAAAGCTAAAGAGAAATAGCTTATAGATGCTTTAGAAAATGCATTAATGCATTAAAAGGTTTACAATTGCAGTGCTTAGCAATAACGGCCTTGTTATTGTTAAAAGGGTTAAACAGCTGAAAACGCTAAGATAAAATCAAATTGGTCAAATAATATAAATTTAAGAATAGAGTGATCCAAGTATTGTTTTTTCCCTTTTAAGGTCACTCAATAGTCTTTTATTTACATTTCTTTATAAATTCCTATATAAATAAAAAGCTCAATCTAAAGATATACCTCTTTTAAAAATATCTCTCTCCATTAAAGCTTAGCCTTTTTATTTATGTATTTTACCCAGTCATTTACTAAGGAAATAGGTATAAAAAGCTGGAATAGTGACAGCAGCGTTGAGGGCAACGCGTGGATAACAGGGTGTTGTTGTTCAATTTGCAAAGGTCGAATTCCCGGCCTCGCGAGGCCTTGGGGCAAAGTTAGGCTGGCATGTATTATCTGCAGGTTGCTCACGGCGAGAGTGTTCGTTCTGTATAAGAAATTGGCTATCAAATTCATTAACCGCGACTGGTTCTTCGCAATCCATTTTGGCGTACCTTAGAGCCAATACTAAGCATTTAGTATGGTGTTTTAGTGTAATTTAGTTTGCTAGTACGGAGTACTCCGTACATTGGTATCAAAATGTAGAAACTACTGACAGGGGTGTTATGGGGCTATTACATAGTATGTTACCTTCACAGCTTCAAAGGAACGCGAGAAATTTTTACCAGGGGCCCTTGTAAATACTTATATGCTGATGACTAGCACCAGTACTCCGTAACAGGTTCCAGACTCACACGGGCATTCGAACCTTGATCGGAAGGTAGCTCTTAGGAGAACCGGGCCTTTCGCTAGCCGAATTATATTCCGCCGGCGTAACTGTTATCCGAGGGATTGTCAGATTTTGGGAATTTGACTTGCTTGATGATTTTTCTAAATGATACATTTCAAAAAAGATCTTTGATTTGAATATCGGTTAGGAATAACTATTACTATTATTTTTGTGATCGTGCTCAGCGAGCCAATATGAAATGCGCTTCCTCAATCCACAAGGATCGTCGGAGATGATATAAGCATCTGTTTTCAGCGCAGGAAGCTTAGACCGAGGGCGGAGATTTTGGGAGAAATGTTAGCTGACGCCTTGGTTGGGCATTAACAGCAGAGCTTGTCGGGCTCCTGGCTGTTTAACCGTAGCTCTATATTGGATTCTTCGCCGGAGCGCCGATTGTTAAGGTATTTTGACCTATGCAAGGCTGTGCGAGACTTGTTCCTGGGCTTGACATATTCTGTGGATAGGTATAATGAGATTATCTCTAGCCTATGCGCCCTGAGAGAGTTGGACCTGTAGAAAGACTGACCCACTGGTCAAGATGGTACTAACTTCTTAGCTCACTGTACCAGTGGGATGACATCAATTATCACATGAACCAGACGCAAATAATCGTTATTCTAAGGATGCGATGTGAGACAAATCCAGCTGCTCGGTCCTGCTCAGAGTTCACGACTTCTGAATCCGGTTCTTGCTGAATATATCTTCTATATCTAGTTTATCTAAGATGAATCTACGAAAATCTCTATGGTTTAATGCCAAGCTAGGATGAGAAGGCGTACTCCGAGTGGAACAGGAAGAAATATAATGATCTTCGCAAGCACCTCCTAAGTATCATTCTTGCGTCTTTCGAAGACCAAGACGCGAAATGGTTTTCTACCGAATAAAAGATGCAGCGAGACTTGGGTCTGAGTAATGTACATTTATATTTGGTAAAATTCCAACACTCTTAAGAGGAATCGCATCGAAGGTAAATCAATTGTCGGCGAGGAACTATGAAGCCGAGAATTAGCAATAGACTGGCCTTTGTCTGAAGAGTTCTTACAATTAAGCCTACTGCTGCTGCTCTCCGTCTCAGTGTTATCAGCTCAAGGTTCAAAAAAAAAAAACTGGCAATTACTGTCTTAGATACCAAGTCTCAATGGATTTGATAAAATGCAGATTGCTCTAGGGGCCGATTCTAGGATCAAATAACAGCTATTGAGTTGCTTGATCTTGAGTTGTTGTTGTAGACGCCGTAACTATAAGAACGCGCTCCGAGAGTTTGGCCAACGGTCTTAGATTTTAAAAATGCCGACCTATTGCGCTTCTTTCTAGATACTGACTCGAGGCTACTTTCTATATAACTTCCATATGTTCTACAAAGTCCGATTATATCGTAATATAACCTCCCGAATTATCCTATTACCGTGATCAATTCGAGCAAATGAAGCTGTCAAGCTGGTGAGAGTTGGAGGAGCCGAAACGCGAAAGAGAAATACGACAAAGATGCTCCAAATCCTCGATGTTTCCTTCTTGGCCATGGTATAGGTTTCTGCAAATATTGTTATGACTAGAATCTCACCCACTAGATACCTAGAATTCTACCAGCCAAACAATAGAGCGCTTTGACCTATCTACTCAACAAATGAAGAGTTGGAATCGTTACAGCATTTGCGAGCACCAATTAGCCACGACTAGGCCGACTCCTTTTGATCGCATCTCACAGGATAACAAGTTGGCAAGACAATACTGCGTAACCATGTGCTTCCTCACTGAGACAGCCATCCCGGTAGCTCGACTGCACCTGCAGATGATGAGCTAGACAAGGTCAACGCAGCCAGACTTTGTCTAAAAGCGAAATAGATAGACTTCAACTCGTTCCATTTCTAAAATACGGTCACGCTGGAAATAAACGGTAGTTGAATGAAAAAGAAAAGTAAAGGTATGCGTTTCGTCTGCCATGCAACGACTTCCCATCGAACGATGATGTCTGCATGAAGTAAAAAATCTTATGTGGATAGAGCCTAAAGATTTCCAAGTTGGCGAACGCAATTAAATGTCCCTGAGCAATCCACTATGATATGATATAGAAACTCTTCATGTTCTTGAACTATATTATGATGTATGACATATTTAGCTACAAACCCTTGAGCTGAGCGAGAAATATTGGGAGAAAAGCATTTTCATACTTTTTGTATATATGAACAAGCTTAAAAATACACTCGACGGCTTAGAAAAGCATAAAGGATGCTGATGTACGATATCACCCAAAGGTGTATTATTATGACTAAAAAACATTGGGTTGCAATAAAACAACCTCTCAAAGTATCGGTTTGTTCTAAACAATCATCTTCAACTCAAAAACACTTCCTCTTCAAGCCAGTCTTTAAGATGCTCGTTGACAGTCCAAGGATCAAGAATTTGACAAAAATGCGAAGAGTTTGACTCTCTTCTCCGTAAATTTGGGATATAATTCTCCATCCCATCGCTCATACTTGGCGGTAAGAATCTATCCTGCAAAGCCTGAACAAATAAATACGGGATTTCAATCTTTGTCGTTGGAGAGATTCTTCATAAAATGTTAACTATCTCTTGCTTAATTATTGATGGCAAATGCAGATAAACTTACGATCGCTCATCTTCCCAATTTTGACGACGATTTCGATACCAGTTAACTAAAGCGGGATTAGCAAGTTAGTCAAAATGGATTTTGAGTTATAGCTTACGAGCTCCGTGGATACCATTTCTCGAATATTCCTCGACGTAGTAGGTAAGCTCTATTAAAATATCAGTAAAAGGATTATAATAGCTACTTTTAGGGGGAGTTACCTTCTTCGCTCAGAGTATCTGATCTAACTAGCAAAGGCCAATTTTCAAATAGAGCTCGCTCTGTTGAGAAAGCCGCTTCACCATTTGGTCCCCGCCCTCCGTATGTTGCGATCCAGAACTGGCGTAGAGCAGCTTTTGTACTAAGCCTCTCCTCCAGCTCCTTTCCGGCGAACTGGCCTTGATATTTGAAAGTGGGGTATTTTGCAACATAATCGTCGAACTCGAGCCACTCTTTTATTGGTGGCAGGTATGGTGTTCCAAGAGTGAAAATGTGACTAACGAGGTCTCGATGGTGAAGATATGTTCTTGTTGCGATCATCCCTCCCCTACGTAGTAGATCAGAAAATGTTAGTGGAAGAAGAAAATAACCAAGACTGCACATAGCAAAAAAAAAAGAATTACCAATCATGACCTCCAAGAATGATTTTAGAGACACCTAGTTGGGATGCTAGCTCTTTGATATCATCTGCAGCTCTTTTGAAGGTATACAATTGAATGGATTCAGGTGGTACTTGGGGAGCTTCCTGAATTAATTGTTTAGCGAGTGACAATGATAACATACGTTTGTTGTCAGCGCACTGTTCGGCCATATCCCATGCAATCAATGGCAACAACTCTGAGCCCAAGGGCTATAAGTGGTTTAATTTGGTACCGCCATCCAAACGATAGATCTTGAAAACCGTGAACCAAAAATACAGTGCGTTTTACCAGGCCCTCTTTTGGCTCTCCAAGAAGATAGTCTACCAATGTCAATAACTAGGAAAGTCAAAGGTGGTTTATAGACCAGGAGATCACTAACGATATCGACGCCCATTCAAAGTAGCATACTCATGGCTAACATCAGGATCGTGCCAAGGACTGACGACTTCAGTATGTTCCCTTTCTGGCATTATATTTGCTGTATTTGAGGATTAAGCTTAATTTTGGGGTTGACAATGCTTGAGAATATTCTGTTCTCGAAGGAATATCATGCGTAGCTTGTATTCCAAAGTATTAATAAAGAGAACGAAGGCGTTTCTTAAGTATTTTCATAGTCCATCACCATTACAAGTTAGATAATCAGATATAGAATAGACACTAAAAAAAAGCTATATTAGAAATACATGAGTAAGCCACGCTAAGCAATGTCAATTATGATTATTTGGACGGGCTAATAGAGTATAGAGGTAGATAGAATATAAAGTGCCTTGTACGGAGTACAGGCCTTGCTTGGTAACTCCAACTAGCTGCTGTAAAAATGGGGCGATATAAGCGACCTGCTGCTACAGTATAGCGTGTAATCAAAGCTTCAAGTCGGATTACGAAAAGATCTTCGAGATTATCCCTTTGAAGCCGCGAAGGTACCAGCTATGTAGTGAGCAAGGATACAGCCAATTAGAATGACCAATGATTGTTGACATTATGTTGAAGAGCATCTCTCAAGTATAATTACGAGTCAGATTTAGCTGGAGATGATTTAGAAATTCTTTATGTTACACACAATCCAATTAGTCGCCAAATAGTCATTGCGCTTGAAATTTAGGTCAATATGCCACTTTCAGTGTCAATTTCGTGGGATGACATACTCTCAGTCTTAACCTTCAGCTCATTATTCTGTACAGTCTGGGTAAGTAACCTTCTACTTTGGCCAAAGAAAACGATGAGGTGCTAATAGCATTGGCAGATGCTTTCTGTCTGCATCTACAGACTCAAATGGCATCCACTTGCTAGGTATCCAGGCCCAATGTTGGCCAAAATAACGGACTTTTATTCTGCTTATCACGCATTTCGTGGTGACCTACACTTGGACATGTGGAAGGCGCATGAACTTTACGGTAAGTTTGTCGCCCGCATATTTATTCAATAAACTAATAGTCTCGCAGGTAACTTTGTTCGTTATGGGCCAAATAGAATTCTTGTGAATACTGAACGGGGTCTTCATGGTAAATTATCTTCTAAGCTTCAAATCGCATAGGCTCTTAACCAACAACCCTTTAGATATTTACGGCTATGGGAAGAACATCCAAAAGTCCAAAGGCTACCTTCCAATTTTACCAGCTCCAGGAGCCTGGAGCGTGCACACTTCCATCAATAAAACTATGCACGGACATAAACGTAGGGTTATTAGCCAAGGTCTCTCTGATGATTGCATCAAAGAGTTTGAACCTGCTTTTCTGGCTCATCTTAGACATTTTATGGATAAAATTCTTGGAGTCAACACCATCCTGGATGGTGAGGGATGGACTGATCCAATCAATATGACACCTTTATGTATGTTTCAAGGTCTTGAGTATTGCTCGAATGTTGACAAATACATCTCAAGGCAATCACTTTACTTTCGACGTGATGGGTGAGTTCGGATTTGGTAAGGCATTTGGAATGCTCGACAAGCCCGATAATCACTTCATCATCGACGCCATTGCAGCGTCCAATGTTCGCACTAGCATCTATTGCCAGTTTCCGGCACTCGCGAAACTCAAATTGGAAAAGATCCTTTATCCACGTGGAAGTGAAATGCGAAGGCGATTTTTGGATCTTACACGAGGATTTGCGGAACAGCGAGTAAAAGAAGCAAAGGATTCAAAAAGTGACTTATTCCGATTTGTAGTAGATGCCAAAGATCCCGAGACGGGAGAAGGATTCTCTATGGCTGAGCTTTGGGCAGAGAGTAAATTCCTTATTGTCGCAGGTAATGATAGCCCAATATCTATCACGCAAAGATGCTAATAATTCCGTGTCGGCACAGGTTCCGATACATCATCTACGGTTCTTGCAACCTTGTTTTTCTACCTCACACGGTACCTAGATGTGAAAGAGAAATTGGCTATGGAAATCCGAACGACGTTTTCTTCACTTGAGGAGATTCACATGGGACCAAAGCTCCTCTCCTGTGTCTACTTACGTGCATGCATTGATGAAGCAATGAGGATGAACCCACCAGCTGGTGGAGCAATGTGGCGCGAAGTTGATAGTAAAGGAGCATTCATTGATGGAAATTTCGTCGCTCCTGGTTTCGACGTCGGAACTTCTATGTATGCCATTCACCACAACGAGGCTTACTATCCTGACTCTTACACTTACAAACCCGAACGATGGATTGAATCCAGAACAAACCCGGCCTCAGCAGTGGAACTGGCACGTAGTTGCCTCAATCCATTCTCCCTTGGTCCTCGAGGGTGCATTGGACGCTCTCTTGCACTAATGGAGAGCAGAGTGACCCTGGCTAGGATTATGTGGGCACTTGATATGAAGAAGGCAGAGGGCGCTCTTGGAGAAGTCGGTGAGGGAAAGGCAGGGGCTACAAATGGAAGACATCGAGTAAACGAGTTTCAGTTGGTTGATCATTTGACAAGTGACAAAAATGGACCGTACATTCAATTCAAAAAAAGGACTTGAATGGCTCGGGACAACATTGGCTAAAACAGAGGGGTTGTTGTACTCTACAAGGATTTTGAACAAGTGTTGTCTTAGTATTTTATTTATTAACTCGTTTGGGACACTGTTTCTAAACGATTTCCCTAGTGAAACCTTTCTATTAAACTATGAATACATCACGACGACCGGATACACCGGAAGTCCAAAGACACGATGTATCACTAATAAAACGTCTTATTTATAATCAAAACGCAATCAACTTGTAATGCTATTCGAGATCAATATTTACAAAATCTACTTGCTGGTAATCCAGCTCGTTGAAACAATGCATTATCTAATATTAGGTAGGCAATTATGTACTTTAGTTTTGTAGAGTACTTTAGGCTTACAAGTTGGTTCCACTTTTAGTGACCAACTGTTCGGCCTTGGACTCACAGTTGGCTCTAAAATCCCTGAAACACCTACCCCCTCCCTCTGTTCCATTCCACACCAAATCTGTTTATAAATAAAAACAATAACATGTAACCAACGATTGAAATTGGTATAAAAATAATGGAAGAATTTCCTCCTACATTTAAAGCAGCAATAGCAATCCTAGCTAATCGCAACCAACCTTCTTGTCTTTAAAAAACATTTTCTATGTATAGCGCTACTATTAAATTTAATATAAGCCCTTTAGCTATACAATAAGCTATTTCTTCTCTTTAATATTCTAACTCAATGCCTCACTAGCCCAGCCAATTGCAATCATTAATAAACAATAAAAATAAAGCTTTAGTTGCCTATATAATATAACTTCAATAATAAGAAAGATTTTCTATAACTCAAGCCTAGCTTCAAAAGATTATTATAAATTATTAAATTAATGCTTTCAAGTATTAAAACAAAGATAAATATAGTATTTAATTAAATTATTCTTATAAATATATTAAAATTATTATTATATATAATGCGATTATAATAGCTATATAATGGTATTCTAAAATATAAAAGGGATACTACGGAGTACCTAAGGCCTTAATCATATTTATCTAATTAGCAACTAGCCAGCTAGCTAATTTATTAATAGCTGGGAATTGCACCTTTTAGACTAGACCATAACAACCACTTATACCCTTAGTTAAAACTAGCTTATTGAGTGGCTATCAGGACCACATCGCTAGAATAAGTTAAGGGATTATTTAATTGAGCCACTAAGGCTCAATTCCAATTGGAATAGCCTCACTATAGCAGCTAGGGGTTATAATGAGGGAGATAACTTATTTAGTCTATATTTACTGGGTAGGGAGAAGCCTCCCTCTATATACTATCTGATCTTATCTAGCTTAGTTATATCTACGGAGTACTGACTATGTATGTATGATAGCGCAAGAGCCTCATTAACACTAATTTTATAAGCAAAAAGTCACTAGCTAATTAGCCAGTCTGGCTAATTAGATGAGTTGGATCAGAGCCTAACTAATATTACCCTCAATTTCGCTCAAGCTTCACCGACTTTTCGCCTATATCAGCATATTATATCTATCTTAAGAAAAGGCTCCTTAAGTACTCCGTAGAAGTCTTAAATTAAATCGAGTTATTGTTATTTACCTACCTAGCTTACTCTATAACAGGGAATATCTTTACAAGCTATAATAATTTTAGGAGAGATTACGAATATTACTAAGCTAGAATCGTAATCGTATTGAAGGCTGCCAAGTATAGCTCTAATATTCTCGGGTTCCGCGGTCTGCAGCATTGTGCTATCCATAAGGACTGGAGGAGTACGTATACCAGTCATTCTCGGGATTACTCACGTGAGTCCTGCAAATATGTTCTTATCGCCGATGCTCTGGCAAGCTCTTTAAACAAGGTGAATCTGAGAATCCTCTCAGACAGGCGCAGCCTGCGCACAGTTGGTTTTATTTTCCTGAGCATGCTCAAAAGAACACTAGTATTGGAGCTACTTCACAGGTGCTGGCATCGTTTCTGAATAGGGACTGCAGTAGGATAGGTGCTGAGTGACGTGATTAATGTCAATAGAAAGCGCCAGAAACTCGTGAAAAACAAATGGCTGAGGGCAACGGAATGTAGAAAAAACCTAAAGATAAATTCACTGTACGTGTATGGAACCACTAAGGGTGAGAAAGGGCGGTGGCTAGCTCGACTAGCTTTGGGTTCCGATTTAGTAGTGTTTTGGACTGGAGGCGCCGGCTATATTCTGTGAATATCGACAACTGCTGGGACTGCGGTTTACCATTGAAGCTCTCCAACTTTAAATCATTTTATGTACGTGCCTGAACCATACAGTATCTTCTTCATCTTAATCCTTATTTGCTTCAATCCTTAGTTTGCTCTCATTCGCCTCCTTGACTAGTTGGTTAAGTCTATCAACTTCGGGTAAAGTATTTGACTTCCATGGTTTTACACCAGAGGTAAATAGCTCGCCGATATCTGAATGGGATATATTAGTTTACTGTGTTCATCATAAGAAAATGATTTGAAACAAACAATTACTCACCTTCCAAGCTTAGCTTTCTCGTCTCCGGAAAGAAGAAGAAAGCATGCATACATGCCACAACATTGAAAGTGCCAAAAATAATGAACGTCTTCCACTGAATATTTTGAAATGCGGGAGGCGTATAGTAATTGTTAGCAAACCCCAGTATCCAATTTGCAGATGTTGCAATGGACACCGCCTTGCCTCTCAGGCGTATAGGATATATTTCAGAAGGATAGCACCATGAGATGGGAGCCCAAGTGAAGCTGTAAGTCGCAACAAGAAGATATGTAAAAGCGATTACTGCGGCTTTGGCGGACTTGGATCGTCGTTCATGGTCCAAGTCACGGCCGTTGAGCCATCAAAACCACCAGATACATATTGTCCATACCTGGCCATGACACCGGCAGTAGCGTACAGCCAAATCATCATAAAAAAAGCCCCGCCAATGAGCGCGGGTCTTCGGCCTATGTGATCGAGAAATAGAATGGCTGGCAGGGTGAAGACAACGTTGATGATATACTGAACACTCGACGCAATGAGTTTTATATTGCCTGTTAGGCCAGCCATCTGAAAGATATACACAATGTAATACAGCAGGGCGTTGTTGCCGCTCAGCTGCGTCCAAATGTGTACAAAAACTCCACTTGTAATTCGATGAATGTTGTCACGGTGAATTAACTCTGCCCACTTGACCTTGCCTTGCGATTCTGCAACAGCCATAGATTCTCGAATCTCGACATATTGGCCTTGCACAATTGGAGCCTGTTGATCGCCTTGTCCGTGGATATCAGCGAGCACGCTGAGTGCTTCCTCCCATCTGTCTTGGGAAGCAAGCCAACGAGGCGACTCGGGGATAAAGAATAAGGCTGTAAACATAACGAGGGCAGGGAACATCTGTACCGCCCAAGGTACTCGAAATACAGCTTCCGTTTCGGTATAGGATGTTCCAAAAGTAGTATAGTACATGATGAGGCCCTAGAGTAATGAGTTCAAGTGCTTTAAAGTCATCACAATTTTTTTTTATCAACTCACTCCCCAAGTAATGCTCCATTGCTGAAAGCTCAGTATACGTCCTCTTATGCCAGGGAGCGATAATTCAGCTAGATACAACGGCCCAGTGGAGGTGAATATACCTGTCACTGTAGTCAGTCTCTAATATTCATATTCATGCATTCCATCGCAAATTCCAGGGCATAACTTACCAACCGCTCCACCACAAAGCAGTCTGCCAACTATCAACATGGCAATGTCAACACTAGCGGTACATATTACGGCCCCGATGACAAAAACTATGCACTCTACCATCAAAGTGAATCTGCGACCGAATCTATCGACCACCAACATGTTTACTAGGCATCCCAAAAATGACCCACCAGATATACTGGCGGTAATACCGCCTTGTTGATCCGCTGTTGGGTTGCCAAATTTATCTTTGAAAGGCTTCGTGCTTAAGATGGCCGAAAGAGAAGATATGTCAAATCCTTGCAGCAGACCTCCGATTACGAGAAAAGCTGTGATAACATAGATATTGGTAATCTTATAAGCCATCCTGAGTAACACAGAAATGATTAGGCGGGAAGTCTGGTAAATAGTAACACACTATTCAGTAAAAGCTTTATTAGACACTCCACTGCAGCCTAGAGGAAATAGAGCTGAAAGAGAAGCTGCACCTGCAATATTTTTAGAATAATGATTGCATTATCTTAGTACAAAGATATCGCCAAATGATAATTATTCGAGGCATTCTTTTCTCGCTCATAGCCACATATTGTTTAAGAATGCATACAAACTTATTCACACACTTATAAACCATGCCAGACATGAATTAGGTTAAAGCGGCAAGGTGTGGGGTTTGTGAGCCAGCAGTCTTTGCCATGTTATCAAAATCATCGGCACCAAGATTCCGAAAAACCCATGATTATTCCCGTCTTACGCTTCTTAGGGCTATCACGACATATAAACGGGCTATTACATCATCTCTTGCTATGTTTTATAGCCTGACAGTTTTCGGAGCTTTTTGACCAAAAAGAAGACTTGATAGCGACTTCAGATGATGTTCCAGGCCCCTATTATGGAGTGGAACGTATTATTATTTCCGTATCTTAGTATCACCACGTAGGCTTTACTTTTTTAACTACATGAGAGCGAGTGTTTCATCTCTTGTCTTTATTTATATGGGCGGAGGAACGGATCGTACTGCGATAGCTCCTTGGCAAACGGCTCCTCGGCATCCCAGAACCTAGTTTATAGGACAAAAGTATGAGCAAAATGCACTTTAGTGACAAAGAAAGTAGAGTTTGGAACCTTAGTATCTATTTTGCTATGACTATTGTTAAACAAAGCTTAACTAGGAAAAGGTATAATCACTTCGTCATTGCGGTAGGCTTTAGTATATTAGATTTAGGATGGCAGAGTTGTATTTCATCGGAGAGAGGCACAAATACTAGTTTAAGTTTATATAGCATACTGGTCCTTCTAGCATCTCTCAAAGCTGAATCACCTTTTCTGTGAAGGGAATCAATTTGACTGGCGCTGCAAGGCCATACGGCTGACCACCGTAGGTGCCGGAGTATTCCGATTGCTCCCAGGACTGCGTGACATTAACTTGCAATAGTCGGTTTCTGAGAGTAGTTGAAACCTCGATCTTTACATCATTTATTCCAATGTTTAAATATGGTGTAATATCAACTATTGCATCTGTGATGTCGATGGGACCTGCCCAATGCTCATTGATCCAAAGACGGATGGTGTTGAAGACAGGCCCTAAGTCTAGCAACGCACCATTGATCATATGGTTAGGATTCCAATTGAATTGAGTCTTGTAGATGCCGATTCCAGATGTATTATTCAGCCCGGTAATATTATACCATGGGATTAGCTTGTCTAGCTCAAGAGTGTGGTATAGAAACACGGATGTATAATTGTGGAACTTGTCCGGGTTAGGGAGCCAATCCTGGATAGTGACAGCCCATGGACCAAGTTCCAAAGGGGTTGTCTCGCTAAAGCTGTTTAATGTGAATTTACGACCATCGCTTAGTACGATCCTTTTAACGCCCTTTGAAGAAGAACGAGCGATAAGAGAGTTACTACTTGCAGAGTAATTGAGAAATTCGATGTTTGTCTTGGTGACGTGAACATCCGGAACTCGAACGTGAGAAAAGAAGCCCTTGGGAGCGAATGCCACTATTGTTGACTGGTTTGACCGCAGCTCAATCCAAATGTTGAATCTGTCTCCAGACACGGTGTAGTTAACAATTGGACTGATGGTGCCTGTCCAAGCATCTAGTTTATATGGAAATCCTTTGCCCTTGATTGAAGCCTCCGTGGCATGGTCCTCATATATATCTGAGTTGTATGCCCAGTAATAGTCAATATGGTTGGCATCGTCAACCCTGTGAACATACAAGATTGGACTTGGTGATAGATTCTTTGCCGCAGGTAGTACTTTGAGCTCCAGCAGAGCGTTCACAGCTTCGGCTTCGGATCTAAGACTTCGAACAGAAGGATATTTGAGAAGCTCCTGTACCTTTTGCTTAACTTGCTTATCGCAGGAGTCACAGTAGTACGGAGTTATCTTAGGTACGCTGCCTATAAAAAGTATCGGGAAACCGTGGCCGGCGTACTCGAGAAATCGGTTTACAGATTCGGAAGTGATATTTGTAGAGTTATCTACAATGAAAGCAGAGAAACCAGGACCATCCTCTGCCAGCAATCCATTTGTGACGACAGCATTGTCCTACATTGAAAAATTAGCACAGGTCAAGAGTGTAGTTAATCATAGAAATAAATAAAAAACTATACCAGTTTAAGCAGTGAAGGGCTCACAGCAACGTAAGAATACCCATGATTCTGAAGAGAGTGGTCCCAGAAAATGTTCTCCCCCATGCCGTAATGCTTAATGTCGACTGATAGATATTTATGTCGATAGATGCCAATATCTACACGTGGAAGACCAGTCTGCAGAATTAATTGCGTCCTAGCAATCCAGTCGCCCATCTCCTTAACATGCGACCAGCTGGGCTGCCGCGGTCCCCACATCTCTGAGTATAACCACTCGAACGTTGTGAGGCCAGGCCACTCAATCTGCGGACGAAGACCGGAGTACGGAAAGCCGTGAGTAACGATACGATTGACACCACCTACATAGTTGATCTTACAATCGTTTAGAATAACCGGCCAGGTGATGGCGTACGCCTCGTAACGGTGTGCTCCGAGCTCAGTGGAGAAGATTTGCTTCTTGCCCATCATGGCACCGCCGCCCATGGCGCGAAAAGCATCAATGACACCATCAAAGTAATTGGACTCCGTTTCAGGTGCATCAATATGCGCAGCAGCTGAGTTCATGTCCCATGGGGGTGCGGCATTTGGTGCGGTCGCGTATGGCTGCAAACTTCCTTGGAGACCCCATTTACTAGTCCACTCAGATAGGCCATCGAGATGATATTGCTCGTACATTTCTTGTAGGCACTGGTAATAATCATTGCGCAGTTTCCAGCTGATATCTGTTCCATTATTGTGATTGTTGAATGCATAGTAAAAGTAACTGTTGGCAAGTGTGCTAGGCGGGAGGCCAGTCGTGCCAAACAAGGCTGGCAAGGCCTTGGTGATATCGTATCCGCGTGTCTTGAAAAAGTATGACCTCAATTCATCTGTCCAAAATAATGTAGCACGAAATTCGGCGGAGTCTTCCCAAGCATATAGACCAAGCTGTCTTAAAAGATCCCCATTTTCCCCTTTCATGACGTATTGCTCTGTGAAGCCCGTCCAGAGATCAGTCCCTTCCTTACTGAAGTGATCTACAACGTAAGCAAACCAAGAAGCTGGATCTTTAGGGTTGGTTGCATTCCTAAAAGCGCCTTGGGCAGCTAGATAGCCAGTACGGCGCTGATAGAACGTGAAAAGAATGTAATCACCTCCATCAGTTGGTGCGGTGTAACGCAATTGGTTATCTTTAATGAGATGTGTGATATCAACGACGCTGTCATAATCCAATTGAATTACTCTTGGATCCTGAGATGGGACTTTGAGAAAGGCAGTAAGAAAGGTAGTTAGCAGAATTATTGGAGGGTATCTGGACTATGGAGGATGAAGCTACATACTCTTGCTCTTGCGCGCAACAACCGCAGCAACAAATTTATTCGTGAAATTGGTGAAAGGTGCATCAAAATCTGGCTTGTTGGCATAACCCGCATTTGTGTGGACTGGGGGCGGAATCACCCCGTTAAATATCTGGCCAGAATTCAAGTTAACACTACCGTATACTAACTCAGTATTCATACCAGGAGAATTAGGGTCTAGGATTGGTATAGAAGCGCCTTGCGTTGGTCCCAAAGCAAGGTCCACAAGAAGACCGAAGCTTTTGGATGCTTGCAGAATGATATTAAACTTCTGTCGCCATTTGCCACCTCCATAGCCATAGATTGCTGGATCTACCACAGCTAGTTCGATGCCATAATTCTCTAAACAAATAATTTCCGCTCCACCCCATCCTGCTTCCTTGATCTGATGTAAATCTGAGTAAAGGACATTATCGTCCACATCGGCATCTGGAACCCAGTATCGAAATACCGGCCGAGCCAGTCCCTTAGGATTCATGAATTCTGCAGGGACATTGTATGAGATCCAAGGGGCTGGGCGGGTACCAAATCCAAGACTCTTGTCGACAGTCGCAGCAGCAGTGCTAAGAAGCACAAAGTAGGACAACGACGAAATTCTCATTACAAATTTGCTACAAGTACTCTCATAACGGGTCAGAGATTCAGGGAAACAGTGGTTTTTGACATCAACCTGGAACTGATTGACAGGCTGTAGCCAGGTATGTAATTCAAATATTGGAAACAATGGAGCGACATTGAAGTTGGCGTCGCGACAGCTGAATCAGCCATCC
Organism: Trichoderma oligosporum; assembly: GCA_015266385.1. Lineage (NCBI taxonomy): Eukaryota > Fungi > Ascomycota > Sordariomycetes > Hypocreales > Hypocreaceae > Trichoderma > Trichoderma oligosporum. The sequence goes on along the minus strand of JACBYL010001010.1, from coordinate 41,649 downwards.
GCGATATCTTACCAGCTCATCAGCGAACTTCATCACATCATCGCGACCTTGCATCAACTCCTCAGTAACATCTTCTTTTTCAGCACGTTGTTGTCGGGTTAAAGCGTACCGAAGATGGAGAGTGAGGTGATCTTCATAGCCAAAGAGGTTAGGCGGATATGATTTTGTCTTGCCGCTTTATGCTGACCTATTAGCTTTGCTTCTTTGCGATAAGCGGCATCGTCGCAATACATAATGAATTTGTGTGATAAAAACCCAGTTTGTCAGAGAAGCAAAGTCCGGCTAATAGGTGACGTTTATGAATGCTATTCTAGCGCTGATAGATAGGGGATCTATTCGAAGACTCCGATTTGCTAGGCTTTGAAGCGGCCTATGTTGTGCGTGCCCTGTCGATGTTGGTGCAAACCAGGTGCAACCCTAGTACGGAGTATTTGTAGCATCACACATCTTGAAAACTACCGGGTACTAATGATCAAGTCATATGTCTTCTACGAGCTTCGTATTGGCTGAGAAAGTTGAACTATTTCCATGAAAAGAAAAACTTACGGATGGGTCAATGGAAACTCCCTTTCCATGCCCGTCGTAGCTCGCATCCGGAAACGCGACCATCATATTGAATGACGTGCCATCCAGGATGAAGAAATATCGGATCATCGGCAAAGAAATTGGTAAAAGTTATTTCATGTGTATGAGCTATGAGGCTATGAGCAGGTTCTATCAGCTACAAAGTTCCGTCCACATTATCTATAAAAAATACTAGCAGCCATCATCCATATCGGCCGCGTCTAATTAGGTTTTCGCCGCATTGTGGTCGTTACAATGAAGCTTGTTTTTTGCTCTATGCTACCGGCATTCGCCGCTGCGGTGATGGTTAATCCATATACTCCACCATCACCAGAGCACACATGTATAATTCCAGCCTTGAATGATGGACGTGATGATGCTCCTGCGATTCGCGATGCGTTTGATAAGTGTGGAAAGAATGGAAAAATTGTCTTTCAAAAGGACACTACGTATAGTATCCAGACAGCTCTGCAGCTTCATAGCTTGAAGAACGTTCGAGTCGATATGCTCGGAACACTTGAGGTATGAGCTGTGATCACTCTGAGAGAAACTTAACATTGTTAACCAAATTTAGTATTCGACGGACGTCCGCTATTGGATATTGCATGGATCTTACTACTACTTCCAAAACATCTCCATTGCCATGGAGTTCTCTGGTGAAGATATTACAATCGACGGGTTTGGCTCTGGTACCATCAATGGGCAGGGCCAAGTGTGGTATGACTTGGCTCTTGGAATCGGCGGCTTGTACGGACGTCCCATCCCATTTTGTCTCCGAAATGTCTCAAACGCTGTTGCGAAGAACTTTAGAATTCTCCAGTCGGGTAAATGGTAAATGTACTTCCCGCATACCTCATATACTGATTTTAATGTCACTACAGGAACTTTGTGATGGTAGAATCTCAAAACATTCTTGTAGATAACATCTATCTGTCATCTACTTCTAATGATTTCCAGGTACGGGTTAGGCTTGATATGTATTCTGTTGCATCATGCTAATAGCAGATGAAGGCAAATCCGGGCAATCTTGGTAACACAGACGGATTTGACACCATCAATAGTAATAACATCACCATTCAAGTCAGCATCCGTACTTGAGCCGCATTATCCCAACAGGCGAATATTAACAAACTCCATAGAACAGCTGGGCAGATGTTGGAGATGATTGCGTCAGCTTCAAACCCGGTTCAACAAATATGCGTGTCAAGAACTTGACATGCCACAATAGCGCTGGCATCGCAATTGGTAGCCTTGGCCAATATGAAGGAGTGCGCGACGTGGTTGAGAACATCACCGCAGAAGAAGTCACTGTATACTTTTCACTTCCCTCGCAACTTCGATAAGTCAATATTGCAAGAAAGCTAACGTTCAAAAAGCTTATTGGCAGCCGCAATGGTGCTTATATCAAGACATACGTAGGTAAGAGAACGTACTGGCCTCCACAAGGAGGTGGTGGTGGGAATGGCTATGTTCGTAACGTCGGTATGTTTTCTCCATTGAATGACTTCTGTGCGTTATCAGCATGTTAATATATGGAGTAAAGTGTTTAAGGATTTCCGAATTGAAAACATCACGTCTTCGCCAGTTCTAATCCAACAATGTACTCACTGGGCGGGATATGACGTGCCATCATGCGTTGATACACCTGCTACAGGCTTCTTTTCCAACATTTCCTGGTCCAATTTTACTGGATTTATGAATGAGAAGGTGGGCACGGAATCAATTAGTTGGGCATGTTCCCCGCTTTCACAGTGTGAAGGCTTCTCATTCAAAGACATCAATGTCAAATCTGCGAATGGGACGGAAGGCACCTATGCATGCACCAATATAGATGGTTATGATTCGGCTTGTCAGAAGAAATAGCATGAATTATGTAGGATTAAAGCGGTAAATTGATTGTGAGACTGAATTGTTAGGCTTACACTATTGAGCTGTCTCTCAAGCCTTGGGAAGGACGTATCCTTCTTCTAGCTCTTCCTTTCTATTATGGTTTATTAGCAAAGCAACAGGATGGACTTGGGAGTAGGTCGGCTTACAAGAAGACCCCAAATTCAGCGACGTAAGCTAACCAGTACTTGACCAATTCATTTAAAATATGCGGTTTCTCTTCTGCCAGGTCATGAATCTCACCCATATCCTTGTCCATATCATACAACTGCCACTTTTCCGGACCTTTCGGCTTGGGAATAAACACTGCCTTCCATTTACCTTTGCGTATGGCTTGATGAAAGAACAATTCCCAACCAGTGATATGGCCTTCATTATGTACATATGAGGTCTTCCGTGACAAATGCGGAATCCAGGATTTGCCCTTTACCGGAACTACTTGGCGTCCTCGAAAGTTCGGTTCAGGGAGCGGGACACCAGCTAAGTCGAGTAATGTTGGAAGTATATCCATAACTGTTGTAAAAGAGTCGGTGATGTGCCCATTTGAAGGCTGGGTGAAACGTGAGTAGTTGATAATGCATGGGCACCGAATACCCCCTTCCGTGACGTAGCCCTTATGCATCCTGCTAGGCGCTGTCGAAGCTTGCGCCCAGCGTGGGCCATACCAAACGAACGAATCTCGCTTACCAAGATTCTCATAGTCATTGTTGTAATGCTTGTTGATGGATTTCTTAATCACTTCTCCAGTCATGGGAATCGCCTCAATAATCGCCCCTTCGGCACCATTGTCAGACATGAAAATAACAAACGTGTTATCCCACTCGCCAGTCTCTTTGATCTTGTCCATGACACGGCCAATATTCTCATCCATGCGATCAACCATACCTGCAAATACTTCCATCGTTTTCGCAGACCAGGCTCTCTCTTCCGCCGACATTTCATCCCATTCTTTGACTGGGGTAATGACTGGATGAGGCTCAACATCCTCAGGTAAGAGGCCTAGCTCAATCTGTTGCTTCAGCCTTCTCTCCCGCAGAACATCCGGTCCATCATCATATACTCCTTTGTATTTCTTAATGTTTGTCTCTGGAGCTTGTAAAGGCCAATGTGGGGCAGTAAATGTTAGAAAAGCAAAAAAAGGCTTCGCCTTCAACTCAACGTTTACCTCTCTTTCACTTAAGAAGTCTACCAATTTTCCGGCAAAGTGGTCTGACGAGTAAAAGTTTTCAGGAAAATCTTTCGTGTCTATCCTCTGGTCATTCTCATAGTATAAGCTAGCCCAATGCGCAAAGATTGGAGTGCCATCTGGATACTTTGGTTCATAGGCGTAGTGACTCGACCCCCCAGGTAAAAGCGCAAACGAGCGATCAAAGCCTCGTGCATGTGGTGTGCGCTCTTTCGTCAGACCTAAATGCCATTTACCGCTCATACAAGTATAATATCCTGCATCTTGTAGAATCTCTGGCAAAGCAGCAACACGAAAATTCAGGTAGCCCTCATAACCTGGTCGCTCAGACCATGGAACAGGCGGGTCGCGTCCACGGCCCCAATATTCCATCTGGCCAAGGCCAGCAATGTGATTGTCAGTGCCAGACAGAAGCATCGAGCGCGTGGGCGAACACATGGACGCTGTGTGGAAGTTGGTCATGCGCACTCCAGTAGGCGCATAAGCCAGAGAGTCAAGATTCGGTGTCTGAATCTCGCTACCGAAAGCACCAACATCTGAGAAACCAAGATCGTCAGCGACGATCAGGAGGAAGTTTGGGCGCTTAGTCGATTTAGTAGTCATGACAGGCAGATGTTGCTTTAAGCAGGAACCGCTTGCTCAAGACCCTAAACAGAACACAAGGGAAGTTTCTAGTAAGATCTAACGAGAAGACATGTGGTATTGAAAATATTTCTACGCGAGTACTTTGAATATTTATGCTAGCACACTAATAATGATGTGATTGTGTCGGCTAAGTATGAAATGAGTTCGTAGCCGTAACCCAACAGCTAAAAGCAGCAAGAAGAAATAACCAGCTCCTAAAAGTGGAAATTCATAAGACTTGATCTCATTGGGGCACCATTTTTCCAAATTCGACTTGTTGTAGGGTAACTTATATTTCCGTGTCTGGTTATATTTATCCCAATTCGAAACCCATCTTTACAATTGTAAAGAAAAATTGGTAGAGGTCGGCGGAAAACTCTTGAGCTATATTTCTATCATGCTCAATACAAGCTTTTAGTCTTTGGTGTTTGATCTATTTGTTGCTATATCACTGTGACTAGTCGTGTTCAATAGATATTATCATAGTAGGTTAAACAATTTCTTTTAATGAGTAAGATATATTATATTCGACAACAACTGGATGTATGGAATTATACATTCTGATGCTGGTAAAATAATATATTTTTGATGTGTTGGCAGATTATTAAAGTCACTCAATGTTTATTATTACTTAATAAATTTTTTTGAGAAATTATAAGCAAATCTTGAAATCAAATAGATTAATTTAAGAACTTCTTATCTTTGTCAGCTTGTGCTTATTGAATTCTCAAGAAAAAAAATCTTTTCATCAGACTTGATACCCATTTTGGCAGCCCTTTACTATAGGTTAACAATAGTTCATTATTGTGTAGAATGCTTAAATGTGCGATGCCTTGTATATGTACATATTCATCTTTATATTTATGCTGTTTTAATTTCTTGTAAGAGTCTTTCAAGCCAGCGAATGAAAAAGGGCGCATGGAGCGTGTTATATGACTGAATGACTGACGATGCGCCGGGGGGCTACTGGTTGCATATCCTTGCGCCTGAAAAAGAAAATTTTCAGAGTAGACAGAGCTTCATTAAAGCGTAGAATATTTTCAGCCCTACAATCATAATAATAAAAGTTTGTCTCGGATGGTTTTTCATTTTGAGACCACATGAGGTCTTTTAAAGGGTGTGTCTTTCTGTGGAATGGATGTCCCTGGCAGTTGAAGTTGACAGCGTAGTAGAACCTTGACCCTTTCCTATTCAAGTATTATAGGATTTATATTTCCAATGTATCGAAACAGAGGTCAGATACATAAAAGCAAATGTCTCCTTTTTTACTCGCTATTCTTATGAACGTGCAGTAGCAATTGTCTGCACGGGAGATATAATAGATCCACCTTATATTCAAGAATGATCTTGCCAAGAATATATTACACAATCCGCACTCAGTAAACTAAACCGTATTAATATTTCATCTCGTTTATAATCAATTAACATACAAAATGTATCTCGATATCGGGTTTGATAACATCATGCTCGCCTGGAGTTTATTAAAAAAACGACTGTTGAAGATTCAGAAGATTATATATATCGCTTCTTCCTACCCATAGGCTATAACTTCACAAGAAAACTGATTTATTTTAAAAAAATTGAGGGATTGATTATATGCTGAATTTCATTTATATAGGCTAAAGCCACTGATATAGTATAACGTATCTTTAGAGCTGGACCTTTAGACCTTATTTATACCTTGAAAACTAACTGTAATAGATATTATGGAATTATTTATCTTTTATCTATTAAAATAGCAGGCTATTATTAATAGAGAAAAAGTAGTTTGAATTTCTTTTATACTGGACTATCCCTTTACTGTAGATAGTATTTATGTTTACCAAATATATACATTATACTATTATATCTTAAGTATCCAGTTTCTTAGTCTGGTACATGAGGCATTTTTCTACACAATACGTATCATATAGTGTACTTTATATTATGATCTATAGCCTATTTCCCAATTCTTCATATCTAGTTTACAGTTACAGTAGCGGGTCACACAATCTCTTAAAGCGTTCTATTAATGTAACGTACATTCACTTTTATCTTTTAGGCGCCAGTTAGTGGATCCTGCCCCCTAGTTCACTGCTGCTTTTTATGCCTAAACTCTTTCTCTCTCGGCAATTCAAGTCTTATGAGCTTAATTCGTTCATCAACGTAGGGTCTAGGCCGATAATCACCTTCCAGTATGCAATGAAGTCATCCGCTTATCCGATCCGAGAGGACTTGCCAATACATCAGCCTAAATGGCTTCCTCCTATTTCCTATTGTGTGGGAGTAATCAAGGTTCGAAGACGCTGTGCCTTCGTAATTCATTTGTATATAAAAGGTACAAATCATTGATGGGTTAGTATGCATTGTGGATTCATCTTTCCTAAAACAGCTTGAGTGGCCAGAATGTCTCGTAGATTTAGCTTGCTGGTCTTAGCTGGACTTATTTCTCGCTCAGTTCAGCAAAACTGCGCAGCTTTATTGTAAGCATACTGTACAAAGCAACATACTTTACTAATATATATTTAGTGGCCAATGTGGAGGTGCCGGCTGGACAGGAGCAACATGCTGCGTTGCCGGCTCTAGTTGTAGTGTTTTGAATCCTTTTTACTCACAATGTCTTCAGACGTCATCTGTATGGTCTACAATTGTGTATATGATCACATGCTAACTTGACGTAGGGTGGCGGAGGACCATCTGCCTCTTCGTCTCTGTCAACATCGATCCCGGCATCTGTCGTTACTCCAACTGGCGTGTCGACTTATACTACCACTGATACTGCTACTGTTTCAATTCACTCACAATCACCTTACCCAAGCATCGCGGCATCTAGTTGCGGATCATGGAGCCTGGTCGACAATGTATGTTGTCCATCTTACTGCGCTAATGATGACACTTCTGAGTCCTGCACGGGCTGTAGTTCTTGTACTACGCCACCATCGGCAGACTGCAAATCTGGAACTATGTATGCAGAAGTCCATAACGTTACTGATGATGAAGATTGGCACTATAGCGTAGGTCGCCTATACCAAAGTATTTTCTCAGTGTATTAACTTGCACTCTTAGCGATCAACTCATTTTGGGCTTACCAGTGGCGGAGCCTGTGGTTTTGGCCTCTACGGCCTCTGCACAAAAGGTAGCGTTACAGCGTCCTGGACGGACCCTCTACTAGGCAGTACTTGCGATGCTTTTTGTACCGCCTATCCCTTACTTTGCAAAGATCCCACAAACACTACTCTCCGCGGTAACTTTGCAGCTCCCAACGGAGACTATTACACACAGGTCCGAAGTGATTTTGACACTTCTTATACTAAGCTGATGAAATTATAGTTTTGGCCTTCTCTGCCGGGGGAACTCGATAACTATCTGTCCTGTGGCGAATGCATTGAACTGATACAGACAAAACCCGATGGCACCGATTATGCAGTGGGAGAGGTTGGCTACACGGACCCAATCACGTTGGAGATAGTGGACAGTTGCCCTTGTAGCGCAAACTCCAAGTGGTGTTGTAAGGCATCTCTTAGTGAATAGAAGTGGGAGCCTCCGCTGACTTATTACAGGTGGCCCTGGGGCAGATCATTGCGGAGAGATTGATTTCAAATACGGCTGTCCTCTTCCTGCTGGCAGTATTCATCTAGATCTCTCGGACATTGCTATGGGTCGCCTTCAGGGCAATGGTTCATTAACTGCAGGAGTGATTCCAACAAGATACAAAAGAGTCCCCTGCCCCAAGCTTGGCAACGCCTATTTATGGCTTCGAAACGGCGGAGGACCGTATTATTTCGCTCTCACGGCTGTAAATACAAACGGGCCCGGGTCCGTCACCAAAGTGGAAGCCCTAGGTGCAGGAACAAGCACTTGGGTTGCCCTGGAGCACGATCCCAACTACACCAGCAGTCGTCCACAGGAGCGCTACGGTAGTTGGGTAATCCCGCAGGGATCAGGGCCTTTCAACTTACCAATCGGAATACGTTTGACAAGCCCAACGGGAGAACAGATTGTCAATGAGCAGGCTATCAAAAGCTTCACTGCACCCGCGAGCGCAGATCCCAATTTCTATTATATTGACATTGGCGTACAGTTTAGTAAGAACTAGAGATATTCGACTGATGCGGGTCTTCTTTACTTTGAATGGAATGCTATATTTCATTGGCCTTGTACATTGTATGTGAGCAATTCACTGTGTAGCTTTTGTGTCGGGTGCCTCGAAATGTTCTGAAAATTTACATGCTGAGGTGCGAAAGCAACGTCTTTTATATCAGCAGCTCTCAACAAATATAATGTGATAGTTTTATTGTGTATCTTATTGCACTTCTGGTGGCAGTCGCTGCTGAATGGAAATATCCGATACCTGGATCTTCAAAAATCCCGTTATCTTCCCTGTCTGTGTATCTTATAGCTGCATAGCATCTAGTCATGTTGGAAGATAACATGTACATAATTAGATAAATCCAATAAGATGAGGAAGCAAAAAATATTGTCATTGGATATTGTGAGGTAATAACAACGCCTATATACAGCATTCGTATATATTACAAGGTCTTACTTTATGTACAAATTTCCCCTATGTATAAATATTTCTCCAATGATAAACAAAGAAATCAGTAATTAGGCTACTTAGGACTGCGAAATTGCCGTAATTTAAAGATGTCGGCGACTAGTCTTGTTAGAGCGCCCAGTTGATGTACTGCGCTTGTTCACAGGACCCGTAGGCTGGCCGGGAGCGTTGGTGTCAAAGTCGTATAGTGTCTCATCGACAATTTTCCAGGAGATGTCAATGTGGCCGGCGAAGCATCCATTCGAGTTCAGCTCATTAAGGACAGAGAGACTGAAGTCCAATCCGGGAGCACCGTCGGGGTTCCAGACAGTGTTTGTCCTTGAGCCAGTGCCACATCGCAGGCAACCATCTCCAATAAAGAGTTGCAGATCTGACTGCACACCATTGGCTGTCACAATGACTTTCTTTCCGCAGTACTTTGCCAAATCGCCAGCAATTTGAGTGTGGTTCATAGCAACAAGGTTATTGTTGTTGATCTCGTTCAAAGTAAGAGCAGAGGAAAAGTTGCATTCGACATCACCCATATTTTGGTTGAAGAAGTTGGTGGAACAACCGTTAACTTGTTCAATATCATAGTAGTAGGTGCCAAAACCAGTTCCGCTGTCAATGACGGCCTGAGCAAAAGTAGATGCGGCAAAGAGGCCGATGGATGCGAGAACTTGGGTCTTCATATTTGCGGTAAGTAAAGACAAACGAATGTTGTCTAGATGGAATGGATTGGTCGGGAGGCTATAGGATGTTTGGTTGGTTTAAAGTGAATAAAGTTGAGGTAGGAGACTTGCAAGTAGTGCCTTGAACAAGAAGAGACAATTGTTGCTGTTGAATCTGATTTATTTACATGCAGATCAAAGACTACTTATAGCTAACCCAACAACCTCTTCCTAAAATATGCGTTAAATTTTGACTAAAGCCTCGGACGTGTAATTTCGTGAATCCCATGACAAGTAGGAACGGCCCGAAACATCGTGAGTCCCTTCTATTCTGACGAAGTTACAGGATAGGATTAGTCTTAGTGCTATTGTCTGATATAAGCATTCAATAAAAGCTCTCCTGCCATTCTAGGCAACAGAGAAACGACAGCCTTGCGCTAAACCACGCCAAGGAAGCCTTTGTTTAATTACCAGTAACGCATTTTGTGGAATCTAAGCTCTATGTTTCATAATTGTCGCTGTAATGGAAGGTCAAGACGCGCAAGGACCAGGGCGCGCTCCAAATACAGAGTCTTTCCACTTTTTCCGGCACAGACATTGCCGATAAAGCCCTGCTTACATTGAATTAATCGCCCTGTCTGCATCCGATGCAGGAACAAAGTGTCAGTAAGCTACGCATATTCCTCAGATTCCATGTTTTCTAACTGCCCGATCCAGACAACCTGATGTTGCCATATGCGTAATGTCAGTTGACTTTACTGATGGCGTTTCAATAGCAGTACAAGCATATGTACTCTGTATGAAGTTCGGTTAATGACATCTATCACCTTCAGAGCTATCATATATGACCTACAAAATACTCCGCCGTCTGTGTTATTAGATGTCATCTCGAGTACAATCAATAGTGCAACTCTATACAGCATACGTAATCGTGATCAAGCATTAACAGAATTACGACACTTGTCTACCGCCTATATTGCCTAGTCCAATATGCTTTTCTTTCAATATATTATAGGCTGTGAAGGATTACTTAGTATTTCTATATGGGAAGCAATTATAAACCACCTACCTGCTTCTTTCGACCACCTATTTATAGACGGCACAAAATCTGTTTTTTGCAGCTATATCGCATCTTCTTCTGGCACATCTCTTTTACAACTCAGTACCCCAAGCTTTCTGTACTTGGCATTATATAAATGTGCCAAAGTGTGTCAGAATGAAAAAATTCTCCAAATTAATCCATACTACTACTATAGAGACAGAGAATAATTATAGAGTATTCCGTTGATACATAGGACTAAATGAACCAATACAGTGCGTCGGACGCATCTAGTAGTTGCCAGTCTATAGTTTGACTTGCATTATAAGCAAGCTCTTTACATGAGTTCATGCGTATCACATCACCAGTACCCATGAGAACGCTACATTCGGTAAAAACATGTGGAAGTGGGTCTAACTTTTTATCACACCTACCTTTGTAGGAGAATGCCGCCAGCGTAAGGCATATATCAAGCAATAGAAGTGAATACCAGTAACGTGTGATTCGGGTATCAATGCCATGCGACACGTTATAGCTGAGCGTTCATCTAGTATTCGATTACTCGAATATGGATATCATACAGCTACCGTCAGCATCAATGCCGCTTACATCTTAGTGCGGCATTAAGTGCTGCTTATCATGCAGCCGATCCTCCTTTTCCATTCCTCGTTCTGGCGCATTGAGGGAGGGACATTTAATGGCGAGCAGCATAGTGTCCTTAGTAACTCCCATATGCCACGAACCTTTGCCGACTAGAACCAGTAATCTAAGATAATGCATCCTAAGTACCGCATGTGATTTTAAGCAGCTAGTCATCTGCTCAGTCCACGATGGTTATATTCACCCTATTTAATAGTTGCTCTATATTAGACATTGCCTATCGCCTTTGATAGTATTAGCTTGAACTCCAAGTTGGCTTTATCTGAATATTTCTGATAGAGGAAAATAAAAAGGCTGTATTATGGTTCCTGCACATTTCATCCAACTTTGTCATGTAAGAGAGTATAGGTTATAGCTCATAATTGCTTAATATTGTAACGTTCAAATAATATATAATGGAGCTCTTGGGTGTAGAATGTTTATATTTTAGAGTGTATTGCACACTTATCCTCTCTTTAGCCCTATACTGCAACATATTATACAGCGAGCCTCCAAAACTCTCGTGCTCGTTTTTAGGGAAAGCCAATTTCTTAATCTTCCAATCCTTATCATCATCGCTTATAGGCATTTGGTTTTTTAAAAATTATTTTAAGTGCCAAGAGTTCGATCCAGTCTACCTAAACGCTTGATTAATCGGCTGCGAGTTTTTTTTTTTTAAGTATTTGGACTATTTCAACTGGTATCTCATCCCGGTCATTAATTCTTTTCAGCAGTGCTATCTGTTGCTGAATCTTAAAGAACGTGTTATCAAGTGCCCCAAGGCAGTCTCTCGGCCAATTGCTGCCGCCTTATCGGAAAATATTATTTCAGACTGGAGATAATGCTCAGGAATGTCTAGCATGGTTGGTGGGGAGGATATCAAGAATGCTCACTAAAGCCAATGCGGTAACTCTCCCTTCATTGTTTTGACGACGCTGATCTCGACAACGCTGTCACAAGCGCCATTACCTTAAAATTTCGATCTTCAGGACAGACTTGCGTGTGCGTCAACCGAATCTACGTCTAGGAGGGTATTTATGAAGAGTTTGTGGCCAAATTTGTTGAAAAGGCCAAGGCCTTCAAAGTCGGCAATGTGTTTTCAGATGGTATCACTCATAGGCCGTCAATTGCACCAATAGGTCGATAAATCTTACAACGTATATTAAAGTAGATTAGAGTAGTCTTAAATGAGACTCTATTCTATTTAACAATCTTTTCGGATGTCCTAAGAGTGTTTTAACAGCGCCTTTACATCAATTGTTTTAAGACAGCCCACATCTCTAGGTATAGCTGATGCATTTGCTAGTTAGAAAACTAAATTATAACTGATTTGAAGATTTGGAATGTAAGTCAATAATTGTTCACTAACATCTGTGACATATTCCCCTATGAAGAAAATGTCGAGTTTGAACTGCCTGCTAACACACTTCTTTTAGAACAGAGGTATGTCTTTAAAGTGGTACCAATTAAATAAAAGAAACGCAAGGAAGAAATGGACGAACAACAAATTTTATGAGTTTGGTTTCGCCCTTGAACTACGAAATGATATTGAGAAATTACAGTTTGTTAAACGTCCTCAGCAGACTGATCCAAATTCTTCAAAAGGAGTTAACAGAGCTATGTGTGGGTATCACCACTATATCTAAAGTCATGAATTTCACAGCAACATACTTCCTTATTTATGTATCTTGATAGAACCATATTATATAGGAAAGATGATGGTAAATGGCCTGAAGAGAACGGCATGCCATGTACCGCAGAACCTGACGACTATCCATTGCCTAGGATCCCAGCGTTGAGGAGTCTAATACAGAACTAGGCTTATCCTTGCGGCCGCGAAGAATTCTCTACCTATACAAGAAGTCTTACTTTCAAACGCTATCGATGAGCCGCTCTTCTGTAGTTCGGGTTGATCTGATGAATCTGCCCTCAGCTGTTAACATTAATAGTTAGATCGTCACTCAAATCAGAGCCAGCATCCTAGCTAACATCGCCAAGCGTCTTGCGGCTTTGTGTTTTGTGTAGTCATATAATTTACTCATAAATGATAGAATATTCTTATTATTCGCTTTATTTGACCTCATATGAGCCTGAATCCCAAATTTGCAATGAAAATACTGTACATGAGATTGTACATTAATATCCACATATTGTTTCTGGAGCCCAGAATACCTGCGCAAGCTAGGTATATCACTACTCTCGAGATTGTGAGTGGTGAAGTATGACTGTGTTTTCTGGTCTTAAGTGTAATACTACTACTAATAAGCATAGTGAACTTTTTGTGTGTTTCAAAAACGAATTCTCCTTGGCGAGTGATGACAGACAATGAACGAACGCTCGGTTATAAACAGTAATATATGGCGCTTTATCCGTCTCCGACTCAGAATCTAACCATACGAATTTCAACTATATAGATTCCACCACCAGCAAGGCCTCATTCTCATCATCTTAGGACTTGCTAATAAGTTTAAAAATATGGATTACAGGCGAAAGAATGGTTAAGCTGATATGTTATATGCCCATAGTAATTGTTGAGACTATTATAGCATAGGATTGGGGGTCTCTAAACTCTCAAATGCAAATAGAATTGGAGGTAGCTAACTTTGCTGTGAATAAAAACAATGAACAATTGACGTCACTCATAATAGGCGGGTCATGTAAATCTTTAGATACAATGAGCGTACTATGCCCATGATTTTTTTTATTTTGTCGTTATTATGGGAGACTGAGGAAGTATGCCAGCATTGCTGGGTAATTTGGTGTTCCCAGGCCTGTCACTGGATCCCAGCCAGGAGTAGCTGAGAAGCCGGTATTACCACAAGCACTAGGGTCGGTATCCTTGATTGGTCCACCTTTGGCTTGGTTGCCTACTGTGATATCGTTGAACATTGCTGGGTTGTTGTATAGTGCTGGGTTGGCGAAACCAATCACACTCTTTCCAGCAGCGATGCGCTCTTCATTGATCCTAGTTAGGATGGCGGCGAATAAAGGCGTCGCCATAGAAGTACCACCTTCTGTCTTTTGTTTTCCCTTAACGACAACTGCGCCATTGTCGCCCACAGCTGAAACGTCGGGGTAGCCACGACCGGCTCTATTGTAGATGCCGCCGCTGGTAGGGACCACGCCACCTGAGCTGTTGTAGCTGGCATATGGGGGGTTATGGTTGGCGAAAAATCTGGAATTGCGGTTAGCCTAGTGTCGAAGACCTATGTAAACCACATGATTATTGCTTACGAGGAGACAGCGCTGGCTTGGTAGCTTGGGATAGTCCAAATATTGCTAAATCCGCCCCCGGATGAGAAGGATGTAGTTGCGGTCTCCTCGTCACCTGGTACACTTCCAGGTGGAAGAGTTGTAGCACCAACAGAGGTAACAAAGGGGCAGCTTCCAGGCTCGTCGGGAACGAAGATGTTCTGCTTAGGGCCAAGGCAAGGGCCAGATCGACGAGCAACGCCATCATCGCCACTAGCGAAAACAATACTTACGCCCTGAAGGCCAAGCTTCATAAATTCATCACATTGGCGCTATAGAGTCGGTTAGAAAGCATTGTTCAAGTGCAAAAGAGAAAAGAAGAAAAGAAAATGGTAGTTACGAACCTCAAGATAATTGGTAGGATAATCAACCTCAGCAGTGCCGTAAGAGAATGAGATTACATTGGTAGGTTTAAAAGCTCCGCATTGCTCATTTCGGGTCTTTCCGTCAACCGTAGGGTCATCGCCCGTCTCGCCATGATCGGAAAACGTGCAATAAGTGCCATCTATCGCGTCAAGGAAAGTATTGAAGATATCGTCATTATTTACTGCAGTCTGGAAGAGAACTGTCGTCTGGGGGAAGATGATGGGGATAGCGATTTCAAAATCCAAGTCAGACTCTGGACCGGCACTCCCAACGTTAATTGGAGCAGTAGCGCCGTCAATTCCATCGACTTTTGGTCCAGTATTGGAAGGGATGTTCGTCGCTAATGCCTTATAGAATTGATTGAGATCTTGTTGAGCGAAAGTATCCCCAACCACCTCAAAGATTCCCAAGGCATTGCTAGAAATGGCGGAAGTTCCATCTGTGATGTTGTACATCGATTTAATGCACTGTGGGCTGATTACAGAACCACAGGTCGAGGTGGCCACTATATTCCAGCGTTTATCAGTATTGAATACCTTTTCTTTCCCAGTCACACTCACATGGGTCTTTTGCAAGAATTTTTGCGACATGGGCAGGAATGTCCTTTCTAGGTTGGCGGATGGATTTTAACTCGCGCTTTGCTACCTTGGAGGAAGACTTCACTGGAGAAAACACCACTCCAGGCGTGATAAAATCAACGTATTGCGAGATCTCATTCGGCAAAGCGTATTCATCGGTGCCAATATGGGCATTTCTGGCCTCAACATGGTCGTAAGTGTTGAACTTGGTCTTCAGCAATGACTCAAGTTGTCCCGAAGTTGTGGTAAAGTCGAGCCAACCCTTGCTCTTAGAAGAAGATATGGTATTGGCAGGTACTCCAGACTTGATCAGCCAGGATTTAACTGCGCTGATAGAGTCGTCACTGGGAGCAAAAAGGTCAACTACTTGGTCAGCCGTGTAGTGGTTGCCGTAGTTTGCGGAACCAGGGTGTGACCTGTAGCTACTGTCAGATAGTCTCAAGATAAGGAGGACAGCTTAAATTATTTACACGTCAATAATATAATCCATGCCCCTATCCAGGTTGGATTGCTTTAAGGCGATGCGAACGGGGACCTTGGTATTTGGGTCGAGTGCCTCACGCTTGATCCATCTAGCGTTATTGGTGTTCCGTTTCTCGTGGATAACATGGGAACCAGTTGGCACTGCGATGGCCCCAGCCAAAAGGCCGTTGAGGACAATTAAACTGATCTTCATGTTGCCCAGTTTAGTTTTTTATGGCACTTCCTGAGGTTGGATCTGGGAGGAGCTGTGGCAGATATCTCTAGGTCAAATATGTAGGAAGTCGTCTTGATTTATAGACAAACATTCTTAAATTATTAGACTGCGACCTTGTTCTCTTTAACTCAGAAGCTTAACATCAATTAGTAGCCTCGACGATTTCTTGTCCGGATGTTGAGAGGGCGGGGAGGGAGGTGGGGAGGAGAGGGTTCGTAGAGATCAAATGACCTTCCCAATTCCATGATAATGCGTTCTGCATCATGCTGTCTCTTTCAAAAGTTCTAAGAGTAATGAGACCTGCCTCTTAGAAGACGGTTTATTTTGATAGACTCGGGATGAGTTGGCGGCCATGGGCATTATAGTCGCGGAGTTACCCATTTGCGATCTCTATTTGGCAACTCCAATTTATAATCTCCGACACGAACGCCTTCCTGATTTGGTAGTCTAGATACAATGAAAATAGACGCACGATAAATAAGCTTAGTAAATAGCTGAGTTGCTTATCTTATGTCGTGTGCGGCGGCGGTAAGAAGGGCAGTTCTCTTAACGAGAATCAAAGCCATTTGTATCAAGCACATATGATTATACATAGTAAGATATTTGCCTGGAACTTTAAATTGATTGACAAAGCCAAAGACTGATTGCTGGATCTAGATCTTTAGACGAGCAGGCGTCGTTGATATTCATAGCTGATCATGTCCATGAACTTATTTGTTGCACCATTTACTAGGCTGCTCGAACAAGGATGTATGTAGACGGAGACGGAGTCAAATCGGGAAGGTATACCGGATAGTCGGAAGACTATACTTGGCCATCCACTCTCAGTGCTACTCCTCCTCCATTCTCTATCAAGTACTCCGTAGAGCAGATTAAATCCACGTCGGCACCGACCGAGCACCTCTCCGCTTTTTATATAGCCTAGGTAAGGAACAGCAACAGTAATACTACTCGTAACTGCTGCTCAGACATCTCGTATCGAAACTATGATTGTTGTACCTCTATGGTGGAGGTGCTTTTTCAACTTTCCTACTTTACTCCTACCCTCATTACGCCACTCATAGTTCTCTATCTCTTGAGGAAGCAAGTGTTATATTTGTTAATTCAAGATCGACAAAGTTGCGAAATAGAGCATGGTGAATCAGGTCTTAGGCATCAGTCGTGAAACAGTTCAAATGTATGTACAGAGTACAGATAAAGCCAAACAAGATTGGCATGAGGATTTTATGCCAGCCGCCCCACTCCATGTAATCAAATAATAAATATGGTTATCAAAAATCTCTGCATCGACCATGGCGTGCTAATGTGAGAGAGGCCATACAACTCAACAAATGTGCCGGGCTGTTACTGAACTCCGCTATGGGCGCAGTTAACTCCGTAGCGCGGCCTCCTTATATCTAAATATTGTCAAAAATCAACTAGGAGGTCTTTTTGTTTGAATACTAAGTAAAGATTAGGAGATAAGAGTAGTTAAAAGGTTGAGTCTAATACGGCATATTGTAACGGCCCCAATTTATTCTCCGCATTCCCCCATGCCGCCGATACTCGGGATGTACTAATGTGATGACCCCTGTGGCTATTAATAAGGGCGAGCGCTATAAGCAGCATCAACATTGCACCGGGGACAATAACAATAATAGGAGCTCAACTGCTGCTGGATGTGCGGTTGGATCGCAAGATTGAGAAGCCTATGGCCGAAGAAAAGGGCTCGTCGTTAAGAGAGTGTTAAAGCACTTCCCAAAGCAAAGTGAAGTACTCCTCTGTAGCCGATGTGTCTGTTATTGAGGAGAAGACGAGTATAGGCAATATGCCATTGGGAAAATGGTTATATACGGAGTGGCCTGATCACGATACTGGCCATAACAGACAAAATGAACCCTTATACTTGCTACTTACTCCTCTTTCAATTTCAAGGGCTATTGCTGCACAATTTTAGAACCAGTTATAAAGCCAAATATTTAATATTGTACTAGTCTTAAATGGAATCTGAATATACTTGGAAAATAGCCGAAATATCACCCATCACATTCAGTCATTTAACAGCAGCAATCAAAAATGCAAAAGAAAAATCTGAAGAGATAGAAACTTTGCATCAGCTCTAGAGTACTTCGCTCTGCTTTGGGAAGTGCTTTAACACTCTCTTAATCAAATATTATCGGGTACTTAAGCGCGGGGAGGCGAGTTTTGAATGTATTGATTGATTACCAAATACTAGGGAAATTCGGCAACTGTCACTTTAATGATCTCAAAGACATCGTGTATTTGCACGGGGAAACATTTATAATCCACAATAGTAAAAGAAGTTCACTATCTATCTCTACCTGTGTGAACGACACAACCCATTTCTGTGCAAGCCTAGTTATCCTAGGTTTGTAAAGCTCTTTTTCAGTTTACGCGATAATGCCGCTGCGATAGCCAGAAGTGTAGGTACAGAGAGAGACGTTAACAACGTCAGATCACTGTAGCATATTTCATCCATTCCTCATCTTTTTGCAGCAAATGCATCTGATCTGCATGAAGATGAATTTGTAACTCAATACCGCCATAATACTGGTATGGCTGGCTGGTGTCCGAACTGATCTGTCTCCTCCCATAGGATGGAAAAGTGCACACGTAGGAAGCAATTAGTGGGGTATCCATTAAAAATCGCATTGTGCAGAATTGGCCAATTCCAAGATCTAGATCATCTGGGCTCGCGTAGAGATGCTCCCATGAATTGAAAACAACATCATTCTTGATATTAACAGGCGGACCAATGCCAAAATCCTTCAAACGATGCCAAATGAGTAAATTGGTTAGTTGTAAGTTAAGCCCCGTGCCATCGACTTCTTTTGTTTCCTGGATCACTTTGACTGCTCTTGAGATATAATCATTCTTCATAAAGTTTGAAAGAGGCTGAAGGGCAAAAATTCCTACTACAGCATTGCCAAAATAGTCTCTCGGAAGAGGATGCTCTAGACGTTTGCGCATATCCATTACCATAATCGCTTTACTTAATTGAGATGCATCTTTAGTCTCTAGCTTCAACCGAATGCGAATAATGCACCGCCACAGAATGACGAGTATTGACTCGTAGAGAGTCGGTGATCGGGACGTACTTTGGCGGACGGTGGCCCTTAGCTCTTCGATCTTCTGAGGCGAAATCCAGAATATTTTTGGGATTGCCTCTGTAGAGGTTGGGAGCCAGGAGATTTTTAAAGAAGGGAAATCGTCATAAAGTAGTTCAAGTTTTTTGATGCCATCTGTTTTGCCTTTAATATCCATTCGAGAAAGTTCGGTCTTTTCGTGAATGGCCAGGGTAGATGATGACCCGTTTTGTTGATATGAAGTCTCTGATGTGCTGAGCTTAGCTCTACGAAACCAATGTCGTAGGAAGCCAGCGATCCCATAAGCATCGCTGAGATTGTGATGAACCAGGACCAAGAGGACAAAGCCACCACGAATAAAGGTTAGTTGGATGGCAAAGTTTGGTGGCCCACCAGGACGTTTCATTAAATCCTCTTTTTTAAGTCCCACGCCGAAATCGTCAATGTTAAGAGAGTCTAGGGGAATTTTTCCGTTACGGTGGAGCCTTTCGAATATAATTTCAGGTCTGTTTATAACATTTAATGTGATAGCAGAGGATTTTTCTACTTTGACGTGAAGGGGTCCGCCATCTGTGGGTTGGACAATGTGTCCAAGTAGCTGTGGGTATGTAAATGTTTCGGGGTTTAGCTGCTGAACCAGCGATTTGAGGCTTTCTTGTAATCGTGATATGAGATTTTGACCCTCAGGAGAGGTAGATGAGAAATTTCTATCGGTAGCATAAACGAGAGCTTGGCGAACGAAATTTGTTTGAAGTCGATGGTCACAATGAGACAATGGATATTGAGCATCGAAGGGAGAGTCTGGGCGGATTTGGTAGACTTGTGGTTCCATTATGGCAGTTTGGGTTTGGTTAAACGCAATAAAGGTAATGCTTGATAGGAAAAATACTGCCAAGGCTGTCATAGATTATATACTCCATGTCTTTTAGCTTGAATGAAGCTATTAGCGCTAAAACTTTTACTCATATATCATGACAAAACGACGCCGTCAAACAATTACGCTTCATATTCTCACATATATCGTATTGACTCCATCATCCATGAATGATATGCTTGTATTGTGACTTTAGTGCTTATCTATCCCCTGCTGACCAAGCTGACAGCCAGTTTTGTTACCCACCAAGAGAAGAATTCAATATCATAGATATGAGTGAGATATATAGGCAGCAGCTGCTGCGTTCAGATGGATGGATACTACAAACAACCTCTTGTTCATACGTTGAAATCAACTTCATAAGAATTGGTAACTATAATTGCTACAAAGGTTTCCAATTTGGTGAAGGTTGGCATCTCAACAGTAACTACTTCATATCCTCTTACAATTAT
The DNA here is from genome assembly GCA_015266385.1 of Trichoderma oligosporum. Classification (NCBI taxonomy): domain Eukaryota; kingdom Fungi; phylum Ascomycota; class Sordariomycetes; order Hypocreales; family Hypocreaceae; genus Trichoderma; species Trichoderma oligosporum. The sequence goes on along the minus strand of JACBYL010001010.1, from coordinate 21,218 downwards.
CACTGTCAGCATTAGGTGTAATCAACTAGAGTAAGATACCTAAAATATAGTCAACGGCCACTCCACTTCATCAGTTATAATTATGCCACAAGTTTCACCATTAACTGAAGCAGGTAATAAATAACAAGGGTTCTGTTAGGTTAGTAGTCAGTAGATGTCATTGCCCAGTAGGGCTTAATTTTTAAAAATTGAATTAAATTTTGCTGCTAAATTAACAATAATAATCGCTTAAATGAAGGAAAAGAAGAAAAAATCTATTAGCGAAATAATATTGAATGATATAGCCTAGGTAAAGTGACAAATTTACGTAGGTGCCGCCGGTAAGAGGTACGAAGTGCCAGGCCCGCCTCGGTCCGAATATAGTCTATTTAATTTAGTGCTCTTGTCTAACTTTTTGACCTCTTAGTAAAAGGAATAATATTACTGTGTTTTATGCAGTATCATTGTCAAAGAACTGCTAAGGTGTACTAATTGATCTTATCCTCGGCGAAGGACGTTCGGTATATTTAGGCCACCCTAAAGATTGTGTAAGAGAGCCACACTAACAACAATGCAATAATGAGTTCCTACAGAGTCCTAAGTTTGATGCTGATCGTAATAGCACTACTGCAGGCGCTTCCTTTTCCTCCTCTTTTTCGGTATCTTTGAACAGTTGCACGAGATATGCACATCATGACAACCCTGAAGGTGGAAATGGAAATTATTTTTCTAACATATTCTTCGTTTCCGGCTATGCAACGCGTTGTAAATTGGTACGTTGTGAAAAACTATCCGCTTGGCTTTTCATTGCTATCTAGGTTTGTGATGGCTTATCTGTTTAAATCTCCTCACAAACACAAACGGGCACTACAGTAAGAGATCAAGCAACTTTTAGACCCTTGATATCTTATTTTTCGATAACCCAAAGATGATACCTGCTATGCTTATCCTTCCTCTGCCGTTTCATCGCAGCCCAATGAACTTGGATCGTCTTCCACTCAGCCACTTACTAAGGATGAATTGTCACGCCGTCCTGTGGCGATTCGGGCACTGATCCTTTAGTAGCCTTCTTCTTTTTCTTCTTCTTTAAGCTAAGCCCCCAAAAGTCTTTCTCGTCTTTTTTATCCTCCACAACCTTGGTATCCTGCTCAAGCTCAATTGCGAGATGGTTTTCCTTTGGCGGCTCTTGCTCGTATGACTCTGACTCAGTCACAAGGTTCAGCGTCTCGTTCTTCTTTGTTTTGTTTCCAATCTTCAGGTCAGAGGCCGCATGTTCCCCTGACTGTTTTTTCTTGTAAGGGTCTAGCTCAACTTCTGTGGTTGGTTGGGCACAGAAAGGGCTTTCCTGTGTCTTTCCAGATGACTCATTAGTGCTCTTATGAAATGAAATGCTGTTTTCGCGAAGCAACTCCAACATATTTTTAAAGAGAATATCGCTAATAGATGTGATCTTGCGCTCTGTATCCAAGTTCCAATCTAGCAATTCTTTTGGGTCCATGAATAGAACTCTTAGCCGACTTTTAAGGTAGCTACAGAACCACACATCGTCTGGACTTGGATTTGGATAAGCATCTTGCACAAGGTCAAACACCAGAGGAATGTTGACTCCGTCACCAAGTCTCGTTATTTCGGCTTTTGCAAGATCTTCTAAGATCGATAGTTCATAAGTTCGAGCAGCAACATAGACACGAATGCTAGTTATGAACTCAGCCAGTAGCTTTTCGCGAGATGTCAGGGCTTTCGATCCGAGGCCTTGATATGTATCGGTAAAGAGGTAATGGACGAGAACGTGGCCCACGTCATGAGAGATATCAAGACGATATGCATCATCTTTACTCAAAGAAAATAGCTTTTGGCTCTTCATAAGTAAATGAGCTGGGACATAGAGTTGGCTGGTATCTCTCAAATTCAGTGCAACGCTTGGAATTGCATATGGACTATTCGAATTATTATTAATGTATTTCGGTAAATTATAATAGTTGATATACTGACGAATATTCCAGTTGCGTATGGTTTTTTTCGGGGGAAAAGTCAAGGGCTGCCTCTGTAACTGAAGCCATCATTGTTTTAGTTAAGCGAATTATGGCGAAATTTGATATTATTTAATAGCTGCTATAGACTATCAATGATTGAATTATGTTTAAAAAGACTGAAAGATCTAGTCTAGTTAAATATCCAAGAGTTGGGCGTTGGGTCAATATTGGGAGCCTGAGATGGCTGCCCAAGAGGCAATAAGTACTGACACTTATGTATTTAATCTATTTATGCAGCTGCGCAATTATCTATTGGTAATTGTAATCTTGGATGATTTTCTATAGAGTCTATATACCTTGAATTACAGTTGTTGGGCATCAAACATATCGGGCAGATACTCAGTGAAACAATAAACATTAAGGGAATCATTAAATTGGTGTTATTTTGCGCCATTTAAAATGCTCTAATAAAGGGCGTTTGCCAATTTTATACCCTCTTCCTTGTTTAATACGGTACACAGATATTCTTTCTTTTTCTTTTATATATTTCTGAAATAAATTTAGTGCAAAATCGAAGAATACAATAAATAGATTCTAAGGGTGTGTAACAAGAATTAGTGCTATATATAAATCAAGGCAAAGTATACTCAAAATATCGAGATAAAGACCTCTATACCTAGGACAGATGATATAGACAAGCGCTGTTCTCTTGCAAATATTAATCGCGCCGTAGTAGCTTAGCATACATTAAGCTTACTACCGATTCAGTTTGGTATATAGTGCTATTTATTAAATAGTTTCGTATATTCTAATTGGATTATGGTTAAAGGAGGGGGACATATCTACTTCGAGTTAAATAATAGTTTCAGCAAGATACTATCATATTTAAATGCACTATTAAATCAATTGAAAAATCAAATCATTTAAAATAAATATGATAAACTATCAAATGATAAGCCATCTCCAACGCAGTGAATATATATTATTGTTTCAATAAGATATCCACCCTCGATTAATAGATAGAACGTGCCAGCTCAAGCAACTTTTTGAAGTTTGGCACACCGAATCCTGTTGTAGGGTCCCATCCTTTCGTTGCATTCCAATGCGCTCCTGGAACAACACCAGCCTAGCCAAATGTTAGCTATTAAAAGGAATTAAGATCATGACATTTAATCATATACTTACTCCAGGTAGTACAGCATTTGATTGAGTATCATTGCCGTTGCAACCGATCGACTGGCCGGACGTAATATCTGTGAAACCCTGATAGGCAGTCTGATAAATCCAAGGATTTAAAAACCCAAGTGTGGGCTTGCCTGAACGAAGACGTGCATCGTTTAGGAGGGCAATAATACTTGCTACTATGGGTGCAGCACCAGAAGTGCCTCCGTTGGGACCAAGTTCGCCGCTTTCATATATCGCATAACTATATATTGTCAGTAGTTACAAAGTCTCTTCGGGACGGGATTGGGACATACTAAGGTTTCACACTATGAGCTGCAACGTCAGGGAAGCCACGGCCGGAGAAGTTGACATAGTGGCCATAGTAGTTCTTCGTTTCTGCGCTGACATATTTGTCAAGATACGATCCCACTGCTTGCTTTTGGTACCACGCCCTCGAGAAGTAGTTGCTAAAACCTCCAGATGAACCCTCCCAGGCAACCTCCGGGTTGAAGTTTATGGTTCCACCGACGCTAGTGAGGTATGGGCATGTTGCCTAAATTTTTTTTAAAAAAATGACAGGTTAATAAATGTGTATATAGAGCTCATATTGTATTGTACATACCGGGAAAATCGGATTGAATTGAGGGGTGGTGCTATTAGTAGCGACACAAGCCGCGCCGACACCCGTATCACCCGATGATTCGAGGATAGAAACACCACGAAGACCCATCAATCCAATCAAATTGCACACTCGCACAGCGTATGCTTGTGGCACGGTTTGTTCTTCTTCTCCATAGGAGTTTGTTATAACATTGGGAAGTTCTGCGTTGGTCTTGGACATCAAATACTCATAGAACTGCAAGTAAGGCTCATTCTTGTTGACAGTTCCAGCTGGTTCCGCAGGGTCCGGGAAGTATGGTGGGCTACCCGCAGTGATGAATTCTGTGACAGGCAGAGGGTGTGTCATGCCCAAAATGTTTTGGACGTCCAAGTTGGCCTCGCCATCATGAGCAGGAGGCTGTGGTTGGTCTGTTCCATTATTGATCAAAACGACAGATATATTCTGGCCAGGTATACCAAAGTGCATCTCCCACAGTGCTAAGTCTGAGTAACTCACGGTCTGATTCAAAAAAGCTCCAAATCCAATTCTGCTGCCAGAATTTGCTAGTGGAGTGTATCCACTGGTGCCGTATACCGTCTTGAGACAATCTGGAGTGAACACAGGATACGTTTTGTTTTCAAACCTTACAGTTTCGTTGCAGCTAGCAGGAAGTTGATGGGTAGCCAGAGATCTCGCATTAAAAGCCGGGACTGATTTCTTGGCCCTCTTGGCCCTCTTAACCATCTTGGTCCTCATGGCTTCAGTCGTGCCAAAATATATTGTAGGTGAGATGAGATCGATATGCTGGACAAGATTTTCCGGGATTGAGTATTGGAGGGTTCGAATCTTTTCTTCACCGAAAGGGTCACTATAAGATGTGAAATTCGTGCTAAGCAGTGAATTCGCAGTAGAAATACAGGTCCGAAACCAGAGGCTACTGCCTTGCTGGGTGTAATTTGTCACTCCATGAGATTGGAGCCAAGACTCAACGGCCGTGATGGTGGCGTTGCTTGGCGAAAATATCTCATTTATTTCATTGAGATCAAGATATTGTCCATATGTGATAGAACCTGGCGTAGATACAGCTGCGAGTCTCGTTTCCAACTGATCAATATTCTGCTGTGCAAGAGCAATTTGTAAGACAATCTCTGATGACGGGCTTGGGGGTTTGGTTGTTGTCCATCCGTGAGGCACTTGTTCGAGGCTTTCCACAAGCACACCAGCGAATGCCTGCACGTTCAAAAGAGACAGCAGGCTAGCGAGCCGAAGAACAGATAATTTGGCCATGATAGATGCGGCAACAAATGTCGAGAAGGTGAGTAGTGTGTAGTTTTGGAGCAACTTTTATTCTTCTTATACTATCAAAATTCCTAAACCTGTTCCTATTAAAAGTAGGTCCAGGATCATTGTACATCCACTTTCTCATGCAAGCAAACAGGGATCCCAAGGACGATCGGGATACAAATAACTATTCACACACAGACTGGCGACGCTAATCTGCCTCTGTTATTGCTCGCTTTATTGTCGGGTATGTATGTGCGTATTCATTTTACAGTCCCTGCTTTTTTTGCATTTAGTTGGCTAAGACTTCTCTTGGTAGTACTTTATGCGTCGTGTGGAGCGTACGGAGTATTATGGAGTACGAGCATTATGCCTACTAGAGCATCCCCGGTTGGACGGACGATATATCAGAACTAGGCACAGATACAAGATTGACAGTGCCGTACCCCGCAGCCCTAACAGAAGTTCTGCGTCTTGAATCCTTATTGGGAAGGTTGAGTCAAAATAAATCCCCTGTTGATCTGTTGATAGGCAAATAGTGTATAAGGCCTGTCAACCAATTGCCGCGGTGCAGCAAACGGCAGTTATGGAGCAGTACTTTTGAGATTCATGTCAAGGTTGCCGAGAATCGTGAAATGAGCTGTAATTTACCTTGATATTGCAACATCTACGGATCATCATACGTCTTTCGTTGTGAAGTAATGATTCGATAATATATAGTAATTTAAGAAGGACAATACTGGGAATCACAGAGCGATAAGTATGTAAGTCCAGTGAAGAGACAGTTATCCAGAAATGTCCTCCGCATCCACAGCTATTAATACCCACACTGTAGTTATAAGTCTATACAAATACTATATATGGCCCATAAATGCCTCTATAATTGCATTGATTGGCTAGCCCAGTAGTCGTAAGTAGGTAGGAGACGGAGTATTCTATTCAAAGCATTTTGATGGTCATAGTGTTGTCCGTATACCATATGTAATACACCGAACGGTGTGCAACCTATCATATCGGCAATGAGATACGAATTCACTGAACTAGTACATTTATGTCCTTTAAGTGACAGCAAGAAGTGGTTTTAACGTTCATTTTTTGTTATTCAATGGGTGGATGTCTAGAGGGTGAGGCTCATGTACTGAACAGTGCCGCACTAGTTGATAACAGGATTGTGCAATGTGAATACATGTTTGCTTGGCGGATGAGCCAACAAAATCTTTGCCTCTCGTACTGCGTAATTGCTACTTGAGATGGAAAGCATTGGACCCATGCAGATCACAGCGTTGTCAACCGAAACTTATTTTCACAAACCAACGACCTCAATTATGCTGGCGAAGGTCCGTTCGTGATTTGCTAGTTTGCCGACAATAGCCCGTTCAATTCTAAAAGCAGCATCTTTGCTTGGCCAACGATAGATCAAGGAGTTTATTTAAGCTGAGATTTGTTATTATTCAATCCCTCAAAGAGTGTCAAGAATGTGATACTCACACCCATGATCCCGCAATGTTTATACACGTAGTATATACACGTAACCATAATGTGATATAAGTAATTGAACAGACTCTAAAAGAATTCATATGGGACAATAAAAATTAATCGGCGCTGTATTGTGCAGATAATTAAAGGGGACCCATTACTAATCGTATCAATATCGATGTCAAGAGGTGGATATTACCTCAAAATGTCTCATTTTTAAGCTTTTAAGATTGAAATTGTAGATCTAATTGACTTATGCATGGTTAGGTAAGGTAAGAATTGTAGAAGCAGTATGATATAGTCTACATAAACATGTAGAAAAGAAGACATGCAGGGAAATTTTTGAATAGTCAATGCCTCGTTGTTAATATGTTGTCCGTATCTCTTTGGAGCTATCAAGGCAGCTTTACTGCTTTCTTATACCCGCCCTAGCCTAAGATAACTAGAGAGCGATGAATTGTAGATGCATCGTTAGCATCGCAGTCAGCCTGTAATACAAGTAGCTAGTAGTATAAGTTACTGCAACAAGCATATGCTGCTTAATATGTAGACTAGTAATAAAATAGAATGAGTGCTATCCTAGACAACAGACAATTCTGCCAATTCAGCAAATGATCCGCTAATGCTGGTGCTCTATATACAAAGATTACACCTCACTTACATCAGTTTATAAGCTCAGTTAAGTCGGTTTAAGCCCTGATTCCTTCACGATATTATATATCAAAGAATTATACATAAATACGTTTAAAGAGTATTATATACAATGTGTTAAGGAATACAACGAATGGTGTGCAATCTATCATAGCACATATAAATTTAAATTCTTATTATATGCCAAGTGAACGCGAGGTACCTATCTTGATATAGACAGTGTGGGCATTATACCAAAGGAAGCTACCACAACTGCTCTAAAGAGATAGCATCCAATATAATAGGCAATAACAGCCTTATAAGAGCGTCTTTATTCATCGATATTATCAATCTTCTGTTTGATATATATATATGGCCGAATATGGCCTACAAGCTCCTAAATTATTCTTAACGCAGTGATACGGAATATAAAGAAAAAAATAGGTACTTCGTACTCTATAAAGTAGAACAGTCCTTTGAAGCACTTCATAGTACTACCCTAGATAACAGCCTTGCTAAGCAATTTCATATATCCCTGGCCAGTGAGACGAATTTTGCGATTAATACTGCGATAAATATTAGTGCTTCAGTAGGAGGCAAACAGTATTTGCGCTGTCAGGTCTTTGTTGGGTTGGCTCAGCCGGATAAAATTGAGCCCTTATTATGAGACTGTTTGATTCTGAACGAGGGACCACTATATTTATGGTATTTATAGTGAACAGCTCGCCATACAGTGATCATAGTACTATAATCAATATTACTGTGATAGAACGGAGGTAGACGAGGGCTATATGTGACCTGACAGGGAAAAGACTTTTTGCCTCTCACTTAAGCAGTATGGAATGCGACAGCAATGAAGAATAGGCTACGATACAAAGACATTCATTCTTATGGTTCACAATTACAGTTTCTACTGGTAGTAGTACTACAAATGACAAGGTTCAAAAATCTCTCATAAACACGCTACGAATTTTTTTCCCTCAATGTTTTGGATACAATTGGGAAACCTTCCAATCATAGAGGGATTTCCGTGGAGACCTCGGAAGCACGGAGATCATTGATAAGAGTAAGGGTTAATAAAGCCCGTTACCAAATTGTGCCGTATAGCAAACTTATCATTACAGATTTGCTTGTACAATTAATTATGCGAACGACCTTAGAGACAATATGACGTTCTTTTTTCGCATTCAACTTTTAGCAGGCTTAAACTCAATAGTAATTAGTTATTCACAAATATGGCGTATGGCGTAAACCCGTGATGTTACCACTATCTTCTTTGTATAATACGGAGTATGCCGCTCAGAAGACGGCACCTTAATGAAGGGATTGGTATCCCCATTCGGCATAGGTGAAATAATAAGATAACGCCTCTAGTCAATTATTAACGTACCACTTATCTAGTTGGGAAATATGAACTCGTATACCGATGGATTCGGCTGATGTGTCAGTAATGATGAACAAGGGAGAGAGTGTGAGAGAGAAAAAAAAAGAGGATCAACATGTGTAGGCTTACACGGTTTTGCACATCGCATATAATACATCGCATGTCGCCATAATGCCAAGTCCCGTTTTGTTGTCAACTTTGTTGGCTGTATGGAGCATATCTGCAACATGTCGTATGCTGAAAACCAAGATCCCGAGGCCGGCAAGGCTGCGGAGCTTTCGACCCGAGAAGATGAGGTTGACCATGGTGAGATGAGATTGCTGAGGTAAAGCGGGTGTGTGAGCTGCAAAATCGAATTGGTATTTTACGAATTTTGCACAAGGGCGAGGAATGGATGGACAAGAAGTTTGGAGTTGAAACGCAGGGTATCGACCAAATTCCTGAAGAGAAGAAACAACCACCGTCAACATGGAGCATCTTTCTCATGTGGTGGTCTCTGAACATCCATGTTGGCGTGTTGCCACTGGGATTGCTAGGGCCTGAGTTCGGTTTGTCGTTGCGACAGTCAGTTGCAGCCTCGACCATTGGCATTATACTGAGCGCTTTAGCCACATCTTACGCCGGCTCACTGGACCCAAGGTGAGTGTCTTGCTTGAGCTGCCCATGAAGTAACACATTTCCCCACTGACTGGTGGGTCATGCGTGCAATGTAGCTTGGATTGAGGCAGATTGCAATTTGTCGGTTCTCATTTGGCTACTGGAGAGCTAAACTCTGCAGCCTTCTCAATATCCTCGTCGGAGGCGGACTCGCAGTTGTCAATTGCGTTGTGGTCGGACAGATACTGAGCGCCGTCTCTAATTATAAGATGACCATTACTGTTGGAATCATCATCATTTCCGTTGCTTCTTATATCGTTTCGACTTTTGGCTTCAAACTCATTCACGCCTTTGAGAAATATTCATGGATCTATACATTTATCCTTTTATGTGTCCTCATCGGCCAAGCTGCTCCTCATGTGGACACCAACCTGCCTGGACGTGATGGCAATTCAGGCCTGGCATATGCGGGAACTTTTCTTACAATTCTAGCAATCAATTTCTGTATGACTGCCCCTTGTGTTGCGTACATCTACCAATATCTCATGTCCAAATAACTAACAATTATAAAAAATTTTTTTTTTTTTAAAAAAAAGCAAATGCCAGTGGCTGGTGCTCGATGGCGGGAGACTATTTGTGCCAATTTCCTGCTACAACTCCTGCCTGGAAGACATTTCTCCTGACATTTTGTGGTCTGGTCATCCCAATCACGTTCTCGGTCACGATCGGCACATGTATAGGCAATGCTGCGGTAACCGCGGCGTATCCTCCTTATGCCGATGCTTATAATAACCATGGTCTCGGAGGCTTAATTTCAGTAATATACCATCCGAATAGCTGGTCCAAATTCTGCCTTGTTCTTTTGACCTTTTCTGTGCTTGGCAATAACATCGCTGTCAACTATTCTTTGGGGCTAAGTCTTCAGCTACTAGGCCACTATTTCCACGCCGTTCCACGGTTTATCTGGTCTCTTGCCGTCGTCATCGTCATTGCTGTACTCGCTATTGCCGGCCAGCAGAATCTATCTAATGTAGTCAATGACTTCGTCTCCCTTCTTGGCTATTGGACCGTTAGCTTTACCCTTATCCTCCTTATTGAGGACCGTGTATTTCGTCGCCGTGATGGCTATGACCTGAAAGTTTGGGATGAACCTAGAATGCTACCATATGGCATTGCAGCAGTAACGGCACTGCTAGCAGGATACTGCGCAGGTGGTGTGACTGGCATGAGCCAGACATGGTACATAGGCCCCATTGCAGCTAAATTTGGGGGAGACGGTGGTGATACTGGTATTTATATGAGCGGTGCCATCACGGTCATCTGGTATCCCGCTGCGCGGTATATAGAAAAGAGGTATACAGGAAGATGAAGGAATATCATATGTAACAATACAGGTACCAAGGTGTTAGTCTAATGAAGCCACATTCTAGAGCACCATTAGTAAGCGGTTCGCCCATTATGATCAAGTACAATCATATTTTATTTTAATCGTTGGAAAAGGGATAGAAGAAGAGCAGCTCTAGAGTTGTTGCATCTATATTGATGTAAAGCTTTTTGGGCTTTTGCTAATGAACCATGCTCACGTTTTAAGCGTGAATCGAAGATTCAAACAGATGTAAGTATCAAGCATCCAAGCATTTAATTGACGATGAAGAGAAAGCAAGCGAATCGGGGCCCGGCGCTCGGAGCTCTCCGGATAGTTATGATGAATGACTTTGCCAGATGAGAACTGGTAGAGAGATAGCCTAAGTATTAGGCACCAATCATATCTCCACTCATATTCTCTTCCTCCGCACTCGGTAGAATTATTTAAAATATGCCTACATGTAGGATACTTCAAAAGAAATGTGCCCGTCAACCTCCAGAAATTAACACGATAGTCAGGGTCACGCCCAACATGTGCAACGATAAGCTTCATCATTTTCTTTCCGCTCTCCCAAAGTGTGAGCATCATGTCCATATAGAGGGCACCATATTTCCGGAACTACTCTTCAGACTTGCGTCCAAAAATGGCATTTCTCTACCATCGGATGATCCAGCCTTCAATAGTCCGGAGATGCTTCAAGCTCGCTATCAGAAGTTCTCTTCTCTTGACGACTTTTTGCATTACTACTTCATCGGCTTCTCTGTCCTCGTTACCGATTCAGACTTTGAAGCTCTGACATATGATTATCTTTCTCTTGCTTATTCGCAAAAGGTCTACCATGCCGAGATATTCTTCGACCCGCAAGCCCACATCTCTCGCAATGTCCCATATCAAACCGTCATCACTGGTATGAACGCCGCGAAAAGAAGGGCCATGACTGAGTTCCCCAAGCTTAGCGTTGAATTTATACCTTGCTTGCTGCGTCATCTGCCGGTGCCTTCAGCGCACGGCTTACTCACAGAATTAGTCGAGTCTGGGCATTTTCTTGACGGTACACTTGTTGGTTTCGGAATGTCTAGCACAGAGTTAGGGATGCACCCCTCTCTATATGAATCAGTATACGAAGCTGCAAAGGCCGCAGGAGTTTCGAATCTTACGGCTCACTATGGTGAAGAGGGTCCTTCAGAGTATGTGAAAGATGCGCTATCGATTCTCGGAGTGGGCCGCATAGATCATGGCCGGCGATCTGCGGAGGACGAGGAACTCATGGTTCATTTGGCAGACTCAAATATAATGTTGACTCTATGTCCTATCTCAAATGTCGTCCTGAAGGGAGTGGAGAAAATGCATGATTTGCCCATACGGAAATTTTTAGATGCAGGCGTCCCGTTCAGCATCAACAGCGATGATCCAGCTTACTTTGGAAGCTACATATTAGAGAATTATTGTGCAATTCAAGAAACTTTTGAGTTGGCGATAGAGGACTGGGAAAAAATTGCGCGCGGGGCTATCGAGGGAAGCTGGTGTTCTCATCTTAGAAAAGAGCAATTGTTAAAGGAGTTGAATGGTGTTATGCAACAGTGGAATGGAGGTGACGAAAGTGTTTAGACTTTATAAAATATTGGCAAGGCAAGGAATGAAAAAAGTCTGTCAAAATACTCTCTGAGTCCACTCGTCCCTGCTCGATTCCTCGATCTCGCTTCCATAAATTGTGTACAGGCGCCGTTGAAAGTTTGAGATAGGTACGTTTCAATCAGCTCAAGTGACGCAAGTGACGCATGAAATGCTATTGCCACTGCCACTAGAAATGGTGAAGCAATGCACCTGGTCTACTATGGGCTCGTTCAACAGCCTTCCATCTGTTTAGACAAAATAAGATACACTAGAGCAGCTCCAGCGCCGCCGATACAAATCTTCCCGAAAACCTCCTGATGGTACTGGCCATTACTTACTTCCCTTCCAATCAAGTATTGAAACGTAGTACTTTAGGAATGATTTACCAACAAGACAATGACTCTGGTCAAGAGACTGATTAAGCAATACTTGGGACAAGTCTGAAAGGTTGGGGCCGTGGTGATCTCTGTTATGTTAGCATGTCGTTGAGTCAAAAGCGTTCTTATTGAGAGCTATCTCACGACTACAATGTGGTTGAAGATCTTGCAGACTCTCTATCTATGGAAATCGTCCGCTGTCTTGGTATAGCTAAACAACTTCGAAAGCTTATCGTGCCATCAAAGCCTCTGTTTACCTGTCTCTTCTCCACTGGACTTAATGAAAATAGAGCAGTATCTATATTTCGGCCCGGAACAATGTACAAGGCCTCCGAAACCGTGAATATGCATATAGATGCTTAAGAACATAACGATGGAGCCAAAGCTATTACCGTGGATCCGTCCGCTGGGAAAAGAAGTAATGTTCTACGGTCGGCTATGCCAGTTATATACGATGGCGCCAACAGCATCATGGGGAAAAGTGCCACGATTAATTTGGACGGCGTCCCTTTATAAGTAGAAGATAAGTTAGGTGGTGTCACCTCCGCTTAAATCTAACAAGATTCGGAACAGGTCGCGTTCCTCTGTTTCACTTTAAATCCAGGAATCCGAGCTACTTACAGAAAAAGGTGGTTTTACGAGGGGCGCCATCATTTCAAGACGAGATACGTGGAATATTCTTATACTTTTCTCGGTCGATATTGATGATATGCAGCTATCTTTTTAGGCGTCATCTAGATATATCACACTTGATGGAATTTGTGAACCTTTCTCTATTTTACGTAAGGAGGATGGTGTGGACGCCAAAAATCGTTCAACAATCTGCTCATTCGAACAGTGAAACGGGCAAAGACTGCAGCTGCGGACATACGAGTATATCCAAGAAAGGGATAGCCAAAACAAGAGCAGTGGCATAGAAATGGACAGTCAATATAAGTTAAATATTTGTATCAAGGATAGAATTGGAGTTAATATTTTATGGCCTTCATATTTTGATGAAGGATGAAACTATCATTAATCAGTTTATGTTCTTCATTTCTAAAGGCAGCTCTTACATATCTAATGGTTGCTTTTAGGTGGCTTATTCCAATGTCGAAACTCAACATGGCCGATTGTCGTTAACTCAATGCTGCAGAATGATCCGTGAAAACGTAATGTGAGTGAACCTTACACCACAGCCAGCCTTCGACCATTTCAAGGTGGGTTCTCCATATGTTTATCAAGCTCGACAGCGCCTTATACACGCTTCTCTTCTTTCTCAAATTACAAAATTAATTGAGACGAGAATACTGCTCTAGCGGTCAATTAGGCAACCTACAAACACTAAAAATACTACTGATAGTTGGCTGAATCAGAAGGGGAGACCATCCTGCTCCTATACTAAGCAGCGGATAATATTATCGAAACGTATGCACAGAAACTGGAAGAGCTTGACCACCGAGACGATGAGTTTTATCCATGTTACGCTATCTGTCAAATGAAGAATTCGTAGAACATCTTAGACCAAACTCTACATCTCCTCCTTGTGCGCCTCTAGGATCCGAATCTAGCTCATATGTGGACCACTTCCGTTCTATTACTATGATGCGCAGTTAATGAAGATACAACCTAAAGGTAAGATGAACGTAGTAGGCGTAAGAATAGGCAGCACAAGCGAGTGAGAACCATAAAGAGGGGTGGGGGGGTTGGTGAGACGCCACTCACTCTATCAGCTACAGACAATTTCACCCCAAAATAGCTGCAAAATGAAAGATATGTAGGCCTAGTATTGAAATTGATATTAATAGGTAAATGTATATCCCGCTTTTGCCCCCACTTGATATAATTTTTTTATGAGGCAAACCTAAGAAAAATGCTGACGCCACTATACCTTGAATGAATGGGGTCCCATACGTATCTGAACTATTGCTCATTATTATTACTACTGGTTTTGAGAGTACTATGCTGGATCATCCATCTTAAATAGACAGATCCAGAAGCCATTGTGTATCGCCCACATGAAACAGCCAATTATTAGTATACTCCGGACTTGGTATACTCCGGACTTGGTATACGGCGCGGAGGTCTTTATAATCACAGCTGTCGAATTTTTTTTTGGTTCAATTCCTGCTGCATATACTCCCTTGTCTTACGACGTACATACTTGACATGTATGTTATTATACAGACTACATGTGACAATACAAGCCTTCCTCGCGTGGCATCTATGACTCACAATGGTATCTCAGACACAAGGTGTGACCGGAGTGCACAATGGTCGACCCTCGTTTCTTTCACGGAGGTGACCCCTCTACAATCTTTTATTTCCGGTTGTCTCTATCCACTTCCTCCGATGTTCAGGCGATACAAAATATGTCACACATACACATGCCAAATGATGATGAGTTGGCTTCAGTGAGCTGGCTCTCTGACAGGGAAACCCATAGAATACCAGTGACCAACCAAGAATATTTGGCTTAGGTGCAGTCAGTGCCTAGCGATTGGGTAGAACCGTTCCACGAGTTCATCTTTGGTATACCTGAAGATACAGAACTTGTGAAAATGGGTTGTAAATCTGCCTTCCTGGGATAACTAAAGCGAACAGTAACACCAGTGGGTGATGCTTCTCATGCTGTGACTACAGCTAACTAGGCAGGGTAGAGTAACGCCCACTATTGAGAGTAATAGTTGAAAGAGAGAGATGTGAAGAACAAGATCCAGAGTCTGATGTTATATCACTCTATCTTCATATTCCCTATACAATGTTTACAATCCCTAAAGAGGATTGTTGATCTTCTAGCCGTGAGCAATTCAGCTTAAACTATCATTTCTCCTTAGAAGCATCTATAGATAAACGGAGTATTCTATTAGCATTGAGGTATAATAACCTTCAAAGAACCGTACGTATATCTTTAAAGCAATACTCTCCATACCAAACGCCTTATGGCGCCAAGCTCTATGCTTGTTTAAGAGCCTCGGCAGTATGCCAAATATTGAATACTACCTATGAGTAAATATAGTAGTTGCATGTCCACCTATCTAGGTAGTACCAAATACGAAGTCTATGTATGGAGTATTGAGAAATAAAGAATTAAAGTTGACGTCGATCCTGGAGAACCTGCATAACGCTGAGCCACGTGCGGGAGCGTTTGCAGATTAACGCATGAACCTTGATAATTCTGGGGATTCTGACCAGGGGTGACCTGGATATGTCTACGGACGAAATAGTGCCAAGTCAAAGCATAGAATTTCCCCCTACGGAGTAGCTCTTCATAAACAAGGTACTCTATACTCTGTATATCTACGCGAAGTACGGAGTACGGAGTACATGTATCTACCTAGGTAGAGCAGTACAAGTATGTAAGCGATCCTAAGTACTAGGTAGTAGTACCTAGCTAGAGTACGTACCTAGGCAACTCAACAAGCGATGCCTCTTTTGCTCCATACAATTCCATCCTACTCCCTAATCATAAGACAATGTCTCTTTTATTTTATTTCTATCAGTAATTATTCAATTTTTAATTTTAATTTCAAATTGTTTTGAGACTCTCTTTTCTTTTTGTATGCAAGCTAATGCCGTTCCATTGCTAACTAGTATTTATTAGGAAGATAAAACTAGAATCTACTAAGCCAACTCAGGACTAGCCAGATCAAAAATGTTTTATTACATAGTAGGAATAATTAGGACTCTTTGCTCCGTCAACCCCACTACTTTTCCGTGCATTGTCTAATTTTCGGCTAGCTGATTCGCCAGACCCGCATTGAGCTGACCAATCTCCGGCCAGCCGGTTTTGAGGGGGCCCCTCAAGCTTGTTTTTTCCCTAAATCTTTGGCTCTGGCCTGTCTGTCGCGTTAAATGTCCATGTCATGCAGTAGCAAGAGCGCTGATCTCTCTCTCTTTGCCTTGGACTACAAGCTACTAATCCATCTATTGATGCTTTGTTTAGATCCAGATTGCGAATTTCGTACGAAGCATTAGAACAGCGACAGAATTCGACGCATAGACTCTCTTTTTTTAATTTATATATATGCGTGTGTTCGATAGAGTGGTACGAATCGACTATTTGATCGAATACGAACGGAGCGAACCCCATACCTTTTGCGATCGCCGATCCCGTAGATAAAAAGAAATCCATTCACCGAAGAAGAAGAAGAGGAAGCGGAATCGGAAGGAGAAGAAGAAGAAGAAGAAAAAGAAAACAGAAGAACCACCAACGGGCAGCATGTTGTGTAGGGAATGGTAGAGTGCGGTCATTGTCAAGGAGAATGTCTTGCATTGCGCCTTGTCAGCCTGCATTTCTCTTCCCCTTCATCGCCCGACAAAAATGAGAGTCGCAATTCGAGAACAGCTCGCAGCGCTTGTCCTTTCTGCCGTCCTCGTGGCCCTCGCGGTCATCTCCATCCCAACATGGATCTTTGTTCACAATTTCGTCGTCGACGTCGAGTCCCAAGGCCTCGCTTTGACAGCCTCGCTCAAAGCTTCTAGTATTTCTTCTGAGCTGGAGTTAGCGCAGACTCTTTGCCAAACCGTGGCTACCCGCGTTCTGCTTCAGCAGGCCTTGGTGAATTTCTACAATAACAATGACAGCGACCCCTTTGCCAGTGCCCGTACCGATTTGGAGAGCGCAATGAGCACGTCCCGCCTCACTGGCCTTGTACAGGCCAAGCTATACTCGAGAAACACGACGGGCAATCCCGAGGGCCTTATCAGCGTGACGGGAGCCGGCGTGGGGAATGCTACCGACAACATCGTGCTTCCTTACCTTACACCCGATGGTGCCAAGGTCAACCTCAGTGATACAAAGTACGGCTACCCACCGTCACTCTATCCCAACATTACGTATCAGAACCTCGGATATCCAAACCCTTATGTGCAGTCCACCCCGGCTTTCGGCGCCTTTGCTTTCCCGAATGTTAATTTGAGCACTGGTGGTGGTCTTTTGCTTGGCCCTTTGGTTATCAACGAATCGTTTGCTTTAATCTCTCTTACCATCCCTGTCAGATCTCTCTCCATTGCCAACTTCATAATCGGCTACATGACCTTGATCGTCTCAGCAAATTCATTGGCCGATATTCAAACGTCCCCCGAAGGCCTAGGCTCCACGGGAATAGTCCTTCTGGTTGGGCCATCCAACCCCTCTAATCGCTTCAGTGCATCTCTGCCTCCAAGCAACGACACGTATATGCCCCCAGAAGGAAGCTTTAAGAACACTCCGGTTCATTTACTCCTGCCACCCTTCCCGATTCCGGGGCAGGCTGACCGACATTCGAAGCGAGCCTATAATGGTAGCAATAGCTATGACCTCCCTTTTCCTATATCGCAGTACCCGAGCCTCTCAAAGGTATACACTCGCAAGCTGTCGCCGCTGGACAATTCTACTGTAGATCTATCTACAACGAATGAGCAGGGCGTTGCTGTAGGTGTGGGTGTCGCTCGCTTGGGTAGTAACCTCGTCGACTGGGCTGTTATTGTGGAAAAAGCCAAGAGCGAAGCCTATGAGCCCATTATTAAGCTGAGGGATATCCTTTTAGGCTGCGTTTTTGGAACAGCTGGCCTTGTGGCAATTCTTGTTTTCCCGTGTGCGCATTTCAGCGTGCAATCTATCCGACGACTCAAAATTGCCACGGAAAAATCCATTAACCCTCCTGGATATGAGGAAGAGTTTGATGACGGCTTTGACGAAGAGCACCCAAGCTCGGGAGCCACCAGCTCCAAGCGATCTAATCAAGGGTTTCTAGCCATAGTTTGGCGGAGAATCTGGAAAAAGAAGAAGAAGCCGATACAGGTCGACGAAACTGAGTCCGGGACACATCGACAAATCTTCAAGATTCCTGGCAGAGTGGAAGTTGGCAAACACTACATCACTGATGAATTGACGGAGCTCACAGGGACATTCAACGAGATGACAGATGAGTTATTGAAGCAATATACGTCCCTAGAGGAGAAAGTTACCGAGAGGACGCGAGAGTTGGAGATAAGTAAAAGGGCTGCAGAGGCTGCCAATGAGAGCAAGACGCTTTTCATAGCCAACATTTCCCACGAGCTCAAGACGCCACTAAATGGTATCATGGGTATGTGTGCTGTATGTATGGAAGAAGATGATATTGTACGCATAAAACAGTCGCTCAAGACACTTTACAGATCAGGTACGCGACCATGTGTTCTTATTTTCTTTTTCTTTTTCTTTTCTTTTCTTTTTCTTTCTTTCTTTTTTTTTTCTTTCTTTTTCTTTCTTTCTTTTTCTTCTTTTTCTTTCATAATTTTTTTTTGTAAAAAAAAAAAAACAGCTAACAGCACGTGTATATTTTTATTCTTATTTTTATTTGTATCTTCATTTTTGCTAATCAATCCCCCCCTGTTAGGTGACCTTTTACTTCATCTTCTAGAAGACCTTCTGAGCTTCTCCAAGAATCAGATCGGCCAGCACGTTAGCCTCGAAGAAAGAGAATTTCGGTTAGGTGACATCAGATCACAGATGCTGTCCATTTTTGACAAACAAGTGCGCGAAAGCGACATCACCTTCTCCGTGAGCTTTCTCAGTAGCGACAGTGCCGAGCTGGATGCAATCCTAGACCAGAATGCTGCGGAGAAGAAGCTGCCTGCTCTGGGGCCAAATGGTATGGGTCGGCTAAAGGATGTTTATGTCTGGGGGGATCAGCATAGAATTCTGCAAGTCATGATCAACCTGGTCAACAATAGTCTAAAGTTTACACCTGCCGGAGGCAAAGTCCAACTAAACATTCGCTGTATTAACGAGATTGAACGGGTTCTTGATGAGAGCAGGACTTCATCTTTATCCAAAAGCGGTTCTACGAGAGTAGGGCGTAGTCGACATAGGGGCAGCTCGGGATCTACGCGTTCTACTAATTCCAGAAATACAAACACCTCTGGAACGGCCATCAAGGGCGGCACGGCTCTTGCTATTAACCCCCTGGACCCCAAAGCCACTCCTCACGTCCGCATCAGAGAAAGATCGCCAACACCACCGCCGCCAAATGCAAAGTCATACACGTTCGAGTTTGAGGTCGAAGATACCGGCCCGGGCATTCCTGAGCATATGCAGGACAAAATTTTTGAACCATTTGTGCAGGGCGATCTGGGCCTTAATAAGAAGTTTGGGGGGACGGGTCTTGGGCTGAGTATCTGTTCACAGTTAGCTAAACTGATGGGTGGATCCATCAACCTCAAGAGCACTGTGGGTGTCGGATCTACATTTACAGTGCAAATCCCACTCAAATACGTCAAAGATCGCCCGCCGAGTACCGCATCCAGTAGTACAAACTCGAGACCAACTAGCGTTAGGTCCGTGGCCGGTGAAAGTCACCGCAACTCACTGAATGGATCGGCGTCGGCTCAAGAACAGAAGACCAAAAGCGCTCCAGCCTTGATAGAAAACAAACTGCCTCGCCTAGTAGGCCTCAGCGCTCCTTTTTTCGCCGCAAAGCCGAAAACTCCCCCTAGTAAAGATGTTCAGACTGCGGTCATTGATAAGGCAATGGCAAACAAGACAGGCCAGGGCAAACTCCGCGTGTTGGTTGCTGATGATAACGCAACAAATGTGGAGGTTGTTAGCAGGATGCTTAAGCTTGAGGATGTTTATGATGTCGCTATCGCCAAGGATGGTCAAGAAGCCTACGAGTTGGTTAAGGCGAGCATGGAGAAGAATCAGCGTTTCGACGTCATATTTATGGATATTCAGATGCCCAACGTTGACGGTTTACAGTCAACTCGTCTCATTCGCAAAATGGGCTACTTGGCGCCCATTGTTGCGCTTACGGCTTTCTCTGAAGAAAGCAATGTGAGGGAGTGCATAGAATCGGGCATGGATGAGTTTTTGAGCAAACCAATCCGGCGGCCAGCTTTGAAAAAGGTGCTCAAGAAGTTTGTCACGATCCCGGAAGAACCTGAGACGGCTGCTTCAATAAAAGAAAAGGGATTGCATACGGGAACCCAAACCATGAATGGGAAACACAAAGAATTACAGGCGATGAATGGGAAACATACGGAAACCCAGGAAAAGGAGAAAACTAAGGAATAGGAACATAGAAACGTAATATATAATCTGTCATAATCTCTTTTTTTAAAACTTTTATGAACGAATTTGTATAGCTCTTTTGAGTCGCAGCCCATTGTTCACGACATGACCTTTTTTACTGCCAGCAAACATTATCTGATTCAAATGCTGAAATAGACAAGAAGCGCTTGGATAGAACGAAAAGTGAGGCTTCATAACCACTTGAACCTATAAATGCTGTCTCTACTCTCCGCATGAGCTTAGACGATAATTTGCGACTGGTTCTTGTGATATTCTCCGAAAGAATTCACAGGCATGGACATTATCCCCTAGAACGATATATGGACACAACTCAGCTTCCATGAAGCCTGTTATTCAACTAGCTATTGAGTGTTATAAGAAACAGTCCCCTTTCAAACAAAATTAGTTGCAGATGTCACATTTCTTCACTTTACTTCCATCTTAATCGGAGAAGAAACCAGGATGCCAGTGTTCAAAACTTTATACAGTTGTCATTTGCTTTGACTTCATAATTTCGCTGCTGCGCCATGGCCCTGACTAATACATTAAAGTTCTTTGGTTTCACAAAAAAACAATTTCTAGTTTTCCACTCTCTCTGCGCGTCTTGCAGTTCAAAGTCGAAAGTCTTAAGCAGCAGTGGAATGAGCTTTGACATTTCCAGATAAGAAATATGTCGACCAATGCATGTTCGAGCTCCAAGGCCAAACTTTGTTCACATTAGCAGCTGAATAGTCTCAAAAGGTCGAAGAGAATATATATATA
>JACBYL010001008.1:0-29268 GCA_015266385.1 Trichoderma oligosporum | reverse complement strand
GGAAGGGGGAAGGGGGAAGGGTGATGAGTCTACATCTGGAGTTGACATGTTCATCTAGGTGAGTACATGGCAGTCGTCAGCGCGCCTTTCTCTGGTTAAGGATTTTGAATTGAGAGTTGAAATCTCTCAACAAGGCTGCCACATGAGACAAATTGATCCCTGTCCTGCAGGTCTTAAATGCTGTAAGAGCCTCGTTGCAGAGACCTAATCGGGTAAGTTGTCTCAGTGTCCTGGGTCATTCAGGCTCGTACCGTACCTGATCTTCCCCTCACTCCCGGTCAAATAGTAAAAGAAAGTTTATTTTCCAATCGAGCCACCATAGTGAGGTCCCTTCGGATGGGGGATCTCCTGGCAGTGAGGCGTTTTGCCTTGGAAGTCGTCGACCAGCAACCAAAGGCAACGTTCAGTAAGTAGAAAATTTACAGTGCTGGTGAACTAATACAGACAACTGAAGCCAGCAAACAAGACATTTCTGTTGCTATTTTTTATTTTATTTTATTTTTTTCCCTTCCTTTTCAGTCTCGTACACACGCGGTGACTCAAAGCCACACAGCATCCACACCCATAACTAGGGTGAGTGAGTGTTACTCCATAAATAGAGATCCTACATGCATAGCTCTTTGTTCACAACTTCAGTCAGATATATCACTGGCGTGCCGAGACATGAGTCCTCATTTTTATTAAAGCTCCACCAAGGTTGCTGCATCTGAGACACACTGATAAATGGCCATCTTGCTCCTACATGCCACCGGAAACCCGGTACCGATGTTGTCTTTCCAGCCTCACTTTAGGCATCGGTTAGATCTATGACCCCGAGCTGCTGCTACAATGTATACCAAGAGAAGAGAAAAGATAACTACACTTTCTTTTTTTTCAGCTCAAAAGAATATGCTGTCGGAGAAACGGAAAATAAAATGATCGATAAGCACAAAGAGGACTGGAAGCTCGGGGAAAGTAAGGACGTGGAGAACCATCATTCACTTTTCTCAGCTCTTGCCCTTGTAATGTTCTCCATCAAGCTTACTTTCCATTCTCGATAGCTGGCACCTCAAGACATGGCTTTGGAGGCTGCTACACTGTTTCACCGAGCATCCAATTCGTGAATCAACTCTCAGGCTAGAGCTCGCTTGCCAAAGCCCAACCCAAAGCCCCTGCTCTTTTTGACAGGCCTTTGAACCCTGAAAGTCTCGATCTAGGTCTTCTTGGATTTGATGTCACTGCTTTTATAGAGTAGAGCCGAACATTGGCCTCGCCATGTGGCACATGCAAACCTACCTCTGGTCACCACAACAGCTGACCTTTGGACTTTCAAGCTTTTGCATGAGGTAATATGTGCTCTCCGAATCATACAGATGTCAATATTCCTCATATCGCCAGGGCGTTCAAGTCCGAAGAACAACTCTGATAATAGGCTCCACATACTAGGAGGAGCAGCTCGTCACCGACTATATATTGGACCTCTTTTCCACTTCAAATTATCAGAACTACACTCTTCAAACAGGCACAACCAAGCAAGCAAGCAAGCAAGCAAACAAGCAAGCAAACAAGCAAGCCCTATCAGAAATAGTCTTCTCTTTTACATTATCCTTCTTTATAAATTTCCATCATACAACCCCTTTCAACAGGCAAAATGGCCATTGCACAGATTACCTCTCAACCTCCTTCCCATGCTCGAACTGGCCAACGGCTGAGCCCAGCCATTACCGTTCAGCATCTTATTCAAGAAGAGGGCGTCAACTACTTTGCAACTCCAGTCCTTCTGAGCAGTACTGAAGCTGTAGTTGACGGCCTCCAGGGGACTAGGGCTGTGTCCGGGTCTCCGGTATACGAGTCCTCGTGGCCATCAGCAATCAAATACTCTTTCACAGACCTTGCTGTATCCAATCCTGGTACCTACTATCTTCGCTTGGACCTTTTCAAGCAGCCTGCTGCCGGTGGCGCAGAGCTTGTTGACCAGCTCAAGTCGAACGCAATTACTGTGACGAAATAGCTTCAATCATCGTGTAAGTGAGATGTTTCACTAAGAATGCTCTCTCTCTCTCTTTTTTTTTTCCCTCTTGTCTCTCTTTCTCTCTGTCTGTCTTTTCTATTAGAATAACCAAATTAAACAATGATAAAGCTGTCATGTGTGTTAACTTATTCTGGGTTCTAGCACCTCAAGAGCAAGCGGAAAAAAATGTATCTAATACTAGATGCCAAGGCCCCTTACTTTGTTTCCGAAAAAGACAAAAGTGGAGATACGGATAAATATCTGCGCAGCTGCTCTTGAGACTTATAGGCTATGGATTTTGTTTTTTTGTTTGCTTGATATTTTGGATCCTAGGAGATTGCATGTAGTCCTTTTTGACAGGACATTACAGATTGTTATGCAGAGAGCTTGAACGCATTGATGAACCAGGCATCAGTTTCATGCTCATTGTTGAGATTGGACTAGGAAGAGGATATATAGGCAGAGTAGATAGTTTTATCTACAATATAGCTAGTTTTTATCTGCTACAAATACCTTTAAAGTGTACCTCATGTTGCTGGTGGTGATGCGTGATTGCGGCTACTAGCGCCCTCTCACGATCTTCAACCCGAGTAAGCACAATGCGAATCGGACAGGCAATAGATATTCTCCACATTAAAAATAAGGCTCGGGTCGACGGCTTTCCGTCCAATGTCTCAACTAAGAAGAAAGACCTGAATGCGATCGAGCTTGTACCAAATTACTAGTCGGTACTAGGTATGTATTCGGTGCCCCGGAGAGCCAAGTACCAGGAAGTAGATTACATGGTACATAGTACTCCGTAGACAGCAACAGCTGAGACAAAAAGGTGGAGAAGGCAATATATCTAACAATAGGTAGGGAGCAGTGACGGGGGGGAAGAGGGGGGGGGGGATTTGACAAAGGAGAATTAAACAATCCCTGCGCCTGGAAAGGAGGAGGAGACAGCCTTGCAGGATAGTACTACTACTAGTAATGTCCCAGGGTGGGTGTCTAGCGCACAATGAATTGTGACAACAAAATGCTATTGCCTCCTAGGGTTTTGGACTAGAGTTGAATGTCCCGTGAGTAGAAATTTGGCAGATTTCGGTGTTTGTGAGACTGTCGAAGCGATCACGAGAGAGAGGGAACACGAGAGAACGAGAGAACGAGAGGGAGAGATAGAGAGAGAGAGAATCCGAGACACACAGCGAAGAGCAAGAGCGGAGCAAAAGACGCAATCACTTAAATTAAAAAAAAAATCCCAAAAGCCAAGAAAAGCCTAAAGCGAAAAACCAAAATAAGAATGCAGTGGAGCAGAGTGTGTCTATCAACAAAAGAAAGATTCAGGGCTATGAAGGTGGTGGTGAAGCTGTGATAATTGGCTGCCGGGGGAGATTGGATGCGCTAATGCATTTCTTTTTCCCGAATATTTTCGGCCCGGCTGCCATTGGCTGGAATGCCTTTGTCAGCGTGATTTCCCCATGTCAAGTTCACTGATCTTGTATACTATAAACCAGAATAATGAAATAAGGCGGTGCATTTATTCTTGATTACGAGGTTTACCGGGAAGAATCCCTGTATTATTTGTTTTCTTCTTTATGAGTTGTGAGTTATCATACATGGTTTTGGGTTTAGCGATGCGAGAACTAAGCATGAATGAGGCAAGATACTGCGATAGAGACAATCAAACTTGCAGTCAGCTTGTCAATCGGATTGCCGGTCATCCGTTACTATAGAGTACTAAGTATTATAGGGAGTACAAGTTGTGACAAAGTTGAGGAATAATTTGTAGATGCAAGGAAATAACAAGTTGATCGATAGAATTCTCTTCAGCGTATGGAGTTACTCCTTTGGGTAGAGAGAGATTATCATAGAGTCACGTGATCAGCTGACATTTTGTTGCCCCACGCAACTCTTTTTGTGAGATTTTGAGTCGAGGCGTGGAAGAGATATCACGGAAAAGAAGACGGCGCTTTATGACGGCTGCTGGTGGCGGTGTCAGGAAGTACCACTTTGAATTATAGAGAGATACAGATAAGAGAGAGAGATAGAGAGATACAGACGAGAGCGAGAGAAAGGAAAGCAGCAAGAATGGTGTATTATTTCACCTCCAATGTGGTTGAGCCTGCGGGGTTCATCTACGTGGGAAAAGATAAATTCGAGAGTCAGTATTAGCGAACATCATCTCATCTCCTTCTTTATTTATAAATTGCCTGTTCCTAATTTGATTCATTAATATAGATGAGGATCTTATCAAGTATGGCTGGGAGGAAGATGTCTGGTATGAGATTTGAGACCCCCCCCCCCCCCCCCCACCCTCCCCCAACTAGCACGCCCATTTATCTGGACGCCCCCCCCCCCCCCCACTACTCTTCAATGGCTGGCTGACTGATTTGCTTCCTCTAGGGTATGAAGAACAAAATCATTATAAGAAGCAATGAAAGCTTAACGACGACGATGATGACGATTATGATGATGATGATAATGTAGTACTAACAAACTTGTTCACCTAGTTTCACGTCGACAAGCTTTCTAGCGCACACATCTACCTCCGCATGCAAGAGGGTCAGACGTGGGATAACTTGCCCGAGGAGCTTATCACGGACTTGGCACAGCTTACAAAGGCAAACTCAATAGAGGGTATGTCTCTTTCTTTTCTTTTCTTTTCTTTTCTGCTTTTCAATAAATGGTTTTGGCTCTACCCTCTGTCATCTGCTAAACTGGCTTGTGTAGGAAATAAAAAGGACAACATTACCATCATTTATACCCCCTGGGCAAATCTCAAAAAAGATGGAAGCATGGATGTCGGCCAAGTCAGCTTCCATGATCAAAGAAAAGTACGTTCGTTCTCTTCTCCAAAGGAAAGCAGGGGGAAAAGAAAAGAAAAAGAAAAAGAAGAATCACAGACAGACGTTGGAAGAATTACTACCAGATCAGATATAATATCTAACCGCAAAGGCACAACTAGGTCAAGCGCATCCTTGTCCCCAACAGAGAGAACCCCATTGTCAATCGTCTCAACAAGACAAAAGTTGAAAAGAAGCCCGACTTGAAATTTGAAAAGGATGAGAGGCTAAAGGAACTGCGGAGGAGGGACCACGAGGCGCAACAGATCAAGGTGAGTGTTGCAAGTTATAAATTCATTTGCTGGCCTTTACCTAGTTATCCATTTCAAACGAATACCCTAATGATGATTGATCAAAACTAATATATAAATATAATAGAAAAAAGAAGAGCAGCGACAAGCCCAAGAGTGGAAGGAGAAAAAGTGGCAGAAAGATCACGCATATGATGAATTATTCACGGAAGAGAATATGGCTGCGTCGAGTAACCAAGAACGGTCGGAGAACTGGGAAGATGACTTTATGTAGCTCATCTTTGATGTGACGATACCAAAAGAGGCAATATAATAAACTTGGAAGTAGTAGAGAAAATACTATTTCATAACTGCTAATGTGTTCCTCCAAGAGTTAAGGGTATACAAAAATAAACAGCACAACCAAATTTTAGTCAAAAACCCTTCAAGTCGATCTTATTACATCACAATAATCATAATAATGATATAATATCCCAATCACATCTATCCATCGCCTAAACATTGACATCAATCCTTCGATTGCCCATCTTCATATTATCTAGCTTCCTCGTGATCCCCTGCAGCTCAGATGAAACCTCCAATCTAATCGGGCTGGACGACATGGCAGGTGTCGCAATTCTTTTTGGGCTCGAAGCTTGGCCGATGAGAGCGGGAGGCATATCATATTCATATTCATCGTTTTCTTCTTCCAAAACGTCGTTGTCATTCTTCTCTTCCGTTCCATGCACATCTCGCTGTGTGTTACCGAGATTTGCAGAGTCGTTAAGCATCACAACAGGCTCACCACCTGGCAATCGCACCTCTGTCGCTTCTAGAGTCTGCGCAATATCAAGAAGTAGAACGTCCATGGGGCAGATGTAAGCCACACGCTTACGCTGGCTCCACGCCAACACGTGCCCGCAAAGCTGGCCATATTGTCGATCGACAATCCAGGCACCGCTGTCTCCTGGTATACCTAGAGCGGTAGAAGATTTCGCGTCGCTTCCTGCCGCTAAAGATGAATAAGTGCCAGCAACTTGATACGTATGGCTTGGTGACTGGCGTCCATGAATCTTAACGCTGGTCAAGGCTGGCAGAATCTGGCCAGTTTGCAGCCCGCTCGTTCGTGCAACGCATTGAACTTCAAGACCCGGAAGAGCCGACCACGGCGCCACCGTAGTTGGTCGAAGCGCCGGTCGATTCTTAAACTTCTTTCCATGTGCACCAGATCTTGAATTCCCATCATCAGAAACTTTCGGGATGGAGTTATCATCCGGCAAGCGACCGTCGGCAAATTCGAAGAGAGCCCAGTCCACTTCGTGAACCAAGCCATTGGCTTGCTTACGGCGAATACCACTTGAAGCGTACACCTCACCAAGGCTGAATGAATCGAGGTGATCTTCATCCTCAGTTTCAGCACAAGGATAAAAGCCTTCTTCCACATCATCTAGAGCAGGTTGCGTGACAATGTAGCCTTCGCCACAGCCGGGTTCTATCCCTGGGATATCGCCTGGCTCATTATACTCTTCGTCGTCCTCATCTTCTTCGTCCTCATAGTCACTGCTAAGATCCGTCTCCGAATATGGTTCCGATTCTGTGTCAGATAGCTCATAGGAGTAATCATCGTCAGAGCTTCCAAAAGTTGGTTCAGGAAGCCACTCTCGCCCGGGAATAGCGCTACTGCGCATCGTATCAGGAAGCCCAATTTCGGGATCCGGATCGTCTAGCATGTGGTGAACTGTCATTCCATACGTCTTCTCATCGACTATGACAAGACCACCAAAGCTTACAGGTGGTAAGTGTCGATCCCCTATCCAGGCCCCGATGCTTGCACCGTTGTTCGGCTTTTCTTGAAATTCAGGGTTAACAGCCTCGGCATTGTCGTCATCGCTGTCTTGACCCGATAGATGTCCACCAGATCTATTTGTCCGGGCCATTGATCTCATAATTGCCCCTGCCTGCCTTCGCGATCGAATGACGCTGCCACGGCAGACCTTGAGACCAAACCCTGTAGAATTATCAAACAGCTCACCGAGTTTCTTCTTCAAGATAGCACGGACTTTGCCAACTGATGTGCAGACCACCAATACTGTAGGTTTAGTCTGGTGAGGGCTTGGTCCAACTGACTCAAGGGAAATCTCGACGGATTCGGGATGCTTGCGGTAGAATGTCTTTAGAGCCATGTTTATCTGGGGCATAAGAATAGAATTCCACTTCTCTACTACGTCGGGAGGTAGCGGTACATGAGGATATAATCGAACTTTTTCGGCTTTGTTTTCTTTGTTATCGACATCTGCTTTCTTGTTAGTTTCTTTTTTAATTGATAGGAAAGGAGATTCCTTCTCTTTACTAACCATTACTTTCAATACTTTGCTCTTTGTGATATGTTGGTGTCGGTGTCAGTGTCGGAAGGGACTTCTTTGCATTTTCGACAGGACCTTGCATCGATTTCTTTTCTTTGGCATCTTTTGAAGGTCCGGCTATAGGCAGCGTGACGGTATCCTCAACAGTGGGTGGCTCCTGGCCCAACCTTTCTTCGAAACCACTGACGCCATCCAAAATGCAGCAGGCTTCCAAGAATCGGGTAACGCGCATTTGCACAGCAGAGAGTAGTGATTCACCTTTAGCCACGCCAGAGAGCTCGTCATCAACAACCGTCCAACAGGCTTGGACTGCTTTCATATACAATGTACCACATCGTATGGCCAGCGTATCTAGAGCGGATTTAGGTACAGACGGGGGTGTAGTGTTGGCGGCCAAATTATCCAATTTCGTCCACAATCCAATCGAGAGAAGTATCATGGCTAAGGAATAGACTTCTAGGACTCGCTCATCGGTGGACTGTGGCAAAGGTGACGTCGATACGGCCCGAGGGTCAAGCGGGTGCCGCCATATAGCACTTGTAGGTGAGAACTCTTCTGAGAAGACGTCAAATGACGATAATACAGGCCGGCGAATATCAACATGTCCTTTCTCATCACTATGGGCCATCGCTGTAACTTTGCTGAATGATATATTGGCATCCAAGAGGTTGCCATGAGTAATTCCTCTAGCGTGCATGTCAAACACTGTATTGGTGAGGTTATACGCAAATCGAAATTTTGCCTCCAAGAGTGGTTCTGAATCTCCACGAGCAAGAAGATCACTTAGAGTAGGCAAAGTATACTGTGGATTTTGGCTGACCCGATTGGAAGCGAGAGTGTTGAAAGAAGGTGGAAAAAGATATACTAATCCAAATCGAGAATTCTCAAGATCTTCAAAGTATCCTAATAGACGAGGTAGACCAGTCCAGGAGCCAGGCGCCCTCTGGGGATCTTGTTGAAGACCGGCGGATAGCTTCTCAAAACGGGCCATCGGGGGCATAATACCGGTAGTCGAATAGATTGGATCAAAGTTTGCATACTCTAGCAACAGAGGGGCCCAGGGTTGTCTAGTAGCACCTTGTGTTGCAAGCTCAGAGTAGGCAGTCTTGCTCATGTAGACGACGTGTCGGCAAGACGCTGATATAGTGCTCAATCCATCTAGAACAGGATGGAGGTGCGTCAGACTTTTAGGATCAATTTGCTGAGGGGTTTGCATTCGTGTCGACTCGAAAGGCCTGAAGTCACCCTCTGAAGTAGCTGCTTTAAACGTTGCCTTGGATGTTTGGCGACTTGCAGTATCAGACGAGCGCATCCGCGACAAGTCATAGAGGGTATCAATAGACGCAGTCAGATCACGAATTAGATCCTCGAATCGACCTTTGTCCCATTGAACTAACGGTGCTTTGCGATCTGGTGATGGTCGAACTCCTTCAATGATGCGCTTATAGCTCAGCCATAAAGGTTCAGCTTCAGCGAGGATATCCTTAATAGTAGACATGATACTACCGACAACCTCGCTCAGGCCGGCCTTGGAGAGAGACTCATCGATTTCGGCTGTCTGGTTAGGATCCGACCACTCTAATCCCCAGCTGACAAAGCGGTCTTTTTGAATGCGCATTTTACGATACAGCGCCTTAATCTCAGGATCATCCTCATGTTGAGCAGGCTCCTTGACGAAGTCGCTGGATTTTTTGGTATCATTGTAAAGACGACTTAGACGACGCTGGAAGGGCAGTTGAAAGCCGCCCATTGGTAGGATGGATTCCATCTTTCGCTGAAGGGGGGGATGAAGAAAGACTTGATGTCGTCTCTCCAATTGTGTTGCCTATATATTAGGTATTGCTGTTGCCTGGTAGCGACCCTGTCTGACAACTCCAAAGCTTGCTGTTATCAGGCACTGGGGCCACACCCGGTTGGACCGAGCCCGATACTCAAAGCGGACCCAAACTGGATCTCGTCTGACTTTGAAGTTGTAGCTGCAGGGCGAATAGAACTCTGCGAAGTTTTGACTCAGGCGCGATGCATCTCAGCGCTAATCAGCGTCGCAGATATTGCAGGGCGTTTTTGATGAGAGCTTAATCAGGTAGCGGAGCCGACCTTATGCAGGCACCTACCCGAGTACACTCTGAGGAGGTAAAATCTGTTTGAGCGAGTCGAAGGGATAAAAGAAAATCCCTCCTCGGTGAGAGCGCCTCAAAGATGTATGCGCCGAAGCAGCCTCAAGCAATTGAATTAGGTAGAAGCAATCAAGATGATGAGCATGAAGGCTGCCATTTGTTTGAAAGAAGAATGCCTGCTACTGCGTCCAGCAAGGCCGATGCTGGTTATCGAATTGAAACTCGCTGCCTTGTGGTGGCACTACCGTGTATTACTCCATTCTCCTATCAAACTAGCTTTAGCTATGTCTTCTCCCCTCTACCTCTCCTCTTTCGGCGTAAAGGGTTCACCCACGGACCAAAGATTAGAGTCCCCGCAATGCTCAGAGCGGCGGTGGGGGGGATGAGAAACCTCGAACGAGGCACTGAGCGAATCACAGTCGCCGAAGAATCCTGCTGCCTGGCGCTTGGTGGTGACACTTGATCCTAATTGGAGGAAGCTAATGGACTGGGGTTGAGCTTGGGGATCCTCACTCCTGTTGGATCTTTTTGGAGAATATGCGATGTTGGAAGAACAATATCACGTGTCGAACGACATCTCATGATCACATGACGGCTCACATGCTTCTTGCGCAGCTCTTCATTATGTTACGAGGAAATATGGGATGTTAGAAGATATCAGCACTGGTCACGTTTCATACGAAATAGACATAATTGAACATGGTTTGATGATACCTATTTCTTAAAAAAAAATCATGCGAATTGTTTTTCCCTACTGCCTACCTAATCCTGCCCTCCATCTAAGCATATTTAATCGTAAAAGCCGGCGTCTCGCTTACGTCCCAGTCTTCCTGCTTTTTCTCATCACCGAAAATGCGCAGAGCATGAACGACAACCTTATATGTTCCAGGAGGAGCAAACTTGTTATCACTCAGCTCACCGCTCCAGGGAACGGGACCGGGGCCACGGCTCGACCAAAGTAGGGGGAATCCAGCAGGTTGACCGATCGACTTAGTACCGAAGAACGTTGTAGTAGTAAACTTGGCACCGGCAGGAGGAGAAGACAAAAGAACAAGATCACCACGAATGAGTCGGGAGCCAAGATTTGGATTGACGACAATAGAGGGAAGGACGTCGGTAGACTTGGCATTTCCTGGAGCAGGGATGGTGAAAGCGGTGCCATTGGCAACTGCCACAAAATTTTTATCTTTAGAGTTACTGATCCATGAATCATCTGAAAATAGAACCTTTTGCTTGTGGAGGGAGCCGGTGAGGCCTTGATATGGAATAGAAAGGTTGGAGCCATCTGTACCATTGATGGCGATGTAGCCTGACCACAGAGCAAGGCGGGAGGCGTCAACTCCTTGAGGAGGAGTGGGATGGACGTCGATAGTGATGGACTTTCCAGCTGGAAGAGTAACTTGCTGTTGGCTAAGCTTGAGAGAAGCGTGAGACTCTACAGCATTGTTGGGGAAAGGGTCAGGCTGGCCATTGTTGACCCCTAAAGTGTAAAATGTGTTGGTGGGAATGTGGCTAAGCTTATAGCTGACTCTCTTCTTGCTAGTATTCTTGAGAGTTATTTGCCTCTTGGAGACGAAGTGGTCAGTGTCGTTGAACGACAGGCTGGATGGAGAGAGAATGGTGGTTGCGAAGGCTGCGTCATATGCCTGGATGAGGCCACCACCCTGCTGAGCGACGGGGGCAAGGAAATTGTTAAACTTAGTACCAGTATTGAAGAGCTGGGGGTTGGCGGTAGATGACAGCAAATTCTCAATCAAAGCAGGGTCAAAGGTGCCGCGGGCCTGAGCAATCAAAGCCACGGCAGCCGCCGTCAATGGACAGGCCATTGATGTACCGGACAGGGTAGCATAGCTGCCATTTGCCACGGGGAAGGTGGACAAAATATTACCTCCAGGAGAGCTGATCTGGGGCTTAACTTCCAGTTCCCATGTGGGACCCCAGGACGTAAAAGTGCTAAGGGCACCGGGACTCGATGTGTTCTCATCAAATTGGATATGCGTAACTGCCTTGAGCGGGTCAATCATGGACAAAGTGACCGTCTTTTTGTCTTTCAGGGCTGCAATCCAAGCCGCACCAACAACAGGATCGACCATGCCGCCAGCTACAATCTGAGGTACGGAGCTGAGATCGACCTCGAAGGCGCCGACTAAGTTGTTGTAGAAGAGGATATACTTGGCACCCTTATCCGCGGCATTTTGAGCCTTTTCAGCGAAGTTGCAGGTACCACGTCGGATAAGAACAATGAAGTCCGACAGATCAGGCGTATTATCAGGGAGAGGAGAGCAAGCATCATTTGTAATGGTAGTATCAAGGGTGATAGCAAAGATAGGCTTGTTAACACCTTCCCAGCCTGAGGATGAAGAGGCGAAACCAAACTGCTGATCTTGACCATTGTCAATCTTGTAGTTGGTGAGAGAGAGAACCGATGGGATGTTAGTGTTGTCAACAGAAGCAATAGCGAGAACCTTTCTGCCGTTAGCGGCCGTGCTTGCGAAGAAAAGACCCGCATCACCATCGTTACCGGCTGAGACGGTGCATGGAACACCGGCACTAACGATACGAGTAACAGCTACAGCCCAAGGCTCCTCAGCCCAACCAGAAGGACCGCCGATGGAGGCAGTAATGATTTGAGCGCCATCTTCAAAGGCTTTGTTGTACGCGGCGATCAGAACATCATTACCAGCCTGGCCTTCACAACCAAAGACTCGGTAAATGCCTAGAGTAGCGTCGGGAGCACCACCGAGGAAGCCAAAAGGGTTTTTCTGAGCAGCGATGATGCCAGCAACGTGGGTTCCGTGACCAGCACAGTCTATCGGATCATCGTCAGGCACAGGGGTGTTGCTACCATCGTAGGCATCGCCAACTAAATCAGTACCAAAAGATACCAAACAGCCTGGACCGAAGCAGCCGCCGAGGGCAGGATGAGTGTAGTCAATCTATTGTCCTATAAGTTTATATCCTTGAGGGAAAGTGAGAGGTGTACGGCTGATGAGGGGCGCTTCCACTTACACCAGTGTCAATGACGGCAATTTTGATGCCTTTGCCAGTATAACCCTTTGCCTTCAGCTTGTCGATCTGGACCATATGCTGAGGAGGGAAGAGTTTTGGGTCTATCTGGCCATCGTCTCTAGACTGAAGAGAAGCTGGAGAGTTGTCGCTATTCGCAACCCACTCAATCTTTGGATTGGGGGCCTGGACTAGAGTGACAGGCCACATGTTCTTGACAGAGGGCAGCTGAGCCATTCTATGGGCTTTGTCCGCATGATTGTCGAGATCTTTGAGCTGGACTGAGACACCTTTGAATAGCTTGTAATCAAACTTCAAGCGGGTCGAGCCCTCGCCATTGAGCTGGCTATAAAAGTCGGCCGTGTCCTACAGGAGTCCCGTCAGCATTGCCATCATTGCAAATAGTTTACCAAGTGCCAATGGCTGATAGAGACTCACCTGATCATTCTCGAATTCGAAGATATAGGCGCCAGGGACAACAGTCTTCGCTGCAGGGCCTGAGCTACGCGCTATGGCTCCAGATATCGTCGCGAGTAGCGACACAAGAATAGCTGAGCGCACCATCGTCAAACACCCACTTTATCTTGCAGAGGAAGGTTTATGGCGACACTGCTTGCGTAAAGGGATGAGGCGAGACAATGACCAGTCCGCCAGTCTCCGAAAGATCAGAACGCTGCTCTCTCTAGCTCTTTCAAAGTGCCAACCAAGGCGGGCTACTCCAACTATAAGTATTACTCCCGAATGCCAGACCGCAGGCTCTGTTGCTTAAGCCGCCAAGCATGGCTTGATTCAGTACTGTGTCTCAGGGATTGGGCATCTTGTCGCCATGATAGCTTGAAAAGCCATTGACCCATACATACGATGTTCATGACTCCGGCTGTACTAGACCATCAATTGGAAGGGACCTGGAAATTCATAGGTACCCTGTCGGTGTGGCGCCAGGGGTCCAAAGCTATGTGCCCATGGTGGTAGTAGTACTATTGCTTGTGTTACTATAATCTCTCTCTCATTTGGGCAGGTCTAGCACAAGCTCAGCAGTTCCAAGGTCAAGATATCAAGCACGCGATTGGATTATATGCGGGGTCGTTCCCCTTCCCCAACGGCATACACTAGATCTCAATTGCCACTACCAATCTTACCTACCCCATTTGGAAAGTTGGCCGCCGTGAGCGGCCTCGAGTCAAGCATTGAGAGAGTATGGTGTCCGACGTTAAAGCGGAGTTAAAGGCACTTACCGATGCTGCATGCTTGCGTTACGATGCAAACTTGCTGCTCCATGCCACAGCCATCGAATGTTGAGGAATATACGATGACTACTCTTATCAAAAGTGGTCTACAAATACGCCAGCAGTGACGATGGTGGGACACACTCCGTATTCTGTATCACGACTCACAAAGACAAAGTATTCTCGGGAGACAGCAGGCGACTCGACACCGTTTTATGATAGTAAGCTCAACCGAAATGACCGTCGCACAGCGCCCCTGATCCATAGTATGGAGTGGTAGAAGTAGGTGATAACACGAGACAAGAAGCCGTGTTGCATCGGCGTACGGCAGAGTGCTCCACTGTGCAAATGCAAAATGTCTGTCTACTTATATGCAGGGCCAATATGGTCAAATCTAAGCTTGATGATTAGGTATTATTATTGATTCATACTGCTACTCCGCACCTCTGTACCGAGCATTATCGTCGGCGCTTGCACCCCTACCCTTGTCTCCTACGCAAGATTATTTGTATGCTAAAGCAACAGAATCGCAGCCCACAAATCAGAATGGTTCCCAATTCTAGTATTTGGCAAAGCTTTGGAATCGTTCCTGATGTAAATTGAACATCACTACTGCAGGATAATAATAGTAACTCAACAGCAGCCGCTTTGGTAAGCTGTAACTAGTGACAATTCAGATAACAACCATAAACCGCAAGCCACTCGTATTTTCATTATACAAATAGTATAGTGCACGGTCTTACCAAGAATACTACCTCACTGGCTTGGCGAAAGATTGGAGTTCAGTCCGTGTATACTCCGTAATGCGTGTAAACACTTGCATATGGCGTACTTACCCAACACAAAGTTCCCTTATCAAGCATATCTACGAGTATTATGGCCGGTCGGTCGACTATCTACTAATTGGGGTTGATCGCGGACTTTTGTATCTGCCCTTGGCTCGTTTCGTAAGGTAAAGATTAAACTTCCCAGTCAGTAATAATCGCGGCTGTCACCACCGGCGCCATTTTTTAACCTTGCCGCTCGCCAAGGTAGTGCTGTCTTAATATTATGGGGCTGCACTGAATTTGGTGACACCTGCTTGATCCATGTCTTCTTAACTGCTCTCTGTTCTATATTAGAATACTTGTGCGGAGGATGATAGAGTGTGTATATATCCATTCTCCCTTTGATTCTTCGCTCCAGCTACAAACGAGGTAGTTACTCTTACAAGTAAACGAGATGTCTCCGCGAATTGACTACGAACGGCTTCAGGATATAATCCAGGACCCCATAGAGAGATAGTCCAGCTATTGGCGACTTGCAGCTGGGTGGCGGCCCCATCACGGTTACCCACTAATAATCGACTCAAAGGCTATGGCTCTCGTCTAACGAAGTATTGAATCATCTAAGCTGAAAGCTATTGGTCAAGATCCTACTTTCATTATGGCCTTCGGATCGGAGGAACTTTGTCGGAATCTACAGAGCAACAGGACCGATATTTCATAATGTTTATACAGGACTTTCTCTCCGGCCGCGACGCTACCCCCAGCTTCGGCATCTAAAAATCCACTGCTTAGACCATATTAATCCACCCGCAGAGCGCCTTTTTGACTTGGCGGCCCTTGACAAGCCTGAGCAACAAAGATCCCACGGAGACCAACCTTTTTGGCGTTACGTGCTCGAGCAATATTTTGCCTAACCAAAGGAAGAAATTGATCCGGCATTGTGTCATTATCACACTGTAAAGAAGTGGCTTTTTTTTTTGTATAAGCGTTTTCTCATGAGTTTTTTGGCCATGAAGAGCTCGCGCTCATTGATATCATTACTAAACTCCATCATCGTATTGGAGTAGGTAGGGCTCAAGGATTTCAGCAGAGCACACTATATTTCTTCTGCGCCCGATCTTCAGGAACAGGAGAGACTTCAGGGGTCAGCAGATGCTTAAGGGATAATCTGCCCTAACAGCAGCCAGACGGAGTAATGACCAGCCGACTAAAGCGTCGATGGCTGATGGTATGTGCGACACGCTATATCGTTGGCGACTCCGGGCACTCTTGCTAGCATGATATTTCAGCACCGGAAGTCTCCGAATCATTAGCCAGCTTCATTAAACTCACGTATAGGGAATGGAATGTGCCGATGGCTTCAACTGATAGATTGATATTTATTGTAAAGCTTAGATACGGCGACCGGCCCGATTAAGCGCTGCCATGAGCGTTGACTCACTTTAGAATGTCTATCAGTTTTTTTATACCACATCCTTTGATGGCTTCTTTAAGCAAACTAGTACCCCGTCTTGATTTTTTTTATATATCTTTTAATGAGATATTTGTTTAGATCTTATCTTAAATTCGTGATTTTCTTTTCACTTTGAGAGTTGGTCAATCAGGGAAATGTCTGATCCACAGCGAATCTCGACCATGTCCTGGTTATATTTACCAGTAGAGGTACGGATCTTTATTCTTCAACTATTGCATAAAATGCCTAGAAAGCGAAGAGTAGGAGACGAACCCCGACAAAAGCACGAACGTTCGGCCTATGCCACCGTCTCTCGAGAATGGCAGGATTTTTTCGAGAAGGAGAACTTTATGTATCTTGCTCTACATCAGTCAGATATCAAGGAGCTTGGCAGGATCGTACAAGGTCAACGCAGGGTGTTCGTGAAGTATATTTGGTTGCGATTAGAACTCCCGAAATACGACTGCGCGAGCTGCGAAAAACAAGAATCATACAAGGAGGTGAAAGCAAACGAAATTCTCTTCACCAACGCGATTTGGGATCTATTTTCCATTTTATCCACCTGGGGAAAGAAGGGAAACATTGATCATGCAATTGGCGAAGCTGAGGTAATATTGGAGCTCAGTGCTCATTCTCCGAGTGACGCGGATCACTGTTGTAAAGAGCTCAAGAGCCGAATCAACCACAACGCATGGACTAGCATTGGTCGCATTCCCAAGAAACCACGCAAAGATCTTGCTCATGGCTGGAGACGAGGAATGCAATTTCGCCTACCAAGTGATGGCGCCAAAATGAGAGTCTTTGGTCACCCCAGAGGACTAGGTTTTGATTTGCGGGCAGGTTCTGCTCGGAAGATTGGAGCCCTTCCCAAGGTCAAAGTAGTGTGTTCATTCATTATTCGCAGACAATTCTACCGTCATTTTTCAGTACCGAAAGCTTTGGTGCCTATTATAAAAAGTCTAACTCAGCTTGAGAAATTCGCATACGAACCATGGCGCGGAATCGACGTTGGTAATCTCCCTGGCCGAGCTATACGGGATATGGAGCATAACTTATTATTTGTCGATGCGCTCAAATACAGGCGGAGTTTAAGAGCAGTAACTATCTACGAGGACTTCAATTGTACCTTTCATAATATAAAAGAACGGAAACGATGTCCAGCCTTGGGTCAGAATCTTGCAAGGTCAAGTCGGCATTTAACGGAGCTATATGCCTCCCTCAATGTTGACGCCAAGGATTTTTTCTACGCCTTTTCGCCAGCACAGGATCCAAGGTTATCAAGGAGAATGGAGTGGAATAACCTAGTGAATCTATCCCTTACGTCTCACTCGCTCAACCCCCAGCACTGCGAGCAGTTAATCCAAACCGCAGCGGCAGCGGCATGCAAGATGCCAAAACTTAGGGTCATGGAATTATGGAATGGCGAGCAGCGATATTCGTGCGTATTTCGATATAGACCACGGGACAACCGGCAAATCCTCGAGCTAATTAGTACGTGGGGTGGGCGGCTCAGCGCCCAGACAATATTGCGCTGGCAAGAGGTAGCAGATGTATACAACGACGGTCAGCAGCTCGAGGTGGAATCAATAACTCTGAATCCAAATAATCACAATAGCCATACATCTGTCCTCCTTCATTGTGTAAGTTTGAGACGGGCTATGTTAACCGGAATATCACTACGACAGCTAGCCAAACTACATTAGATATGCATATGTCACTAGAACAAAACAGATTGCAACAATATAGGAATTAAAATGTATTAATTTGTATTAAGTTCTACTGTATGCCAAATAATAGATATACTTCTTGTCCAGCGATTTGCAATAATAATATTATCGTCCACTGCATTCTATATCGATGCGTTAGTATCTTGCCCCCCTTCTCCCCATCCATCATCGTCGTCGTCGTGTCCCCCCTCCCCCCCCTGCCCTCCTCCTTATCCTCCTCCTCCTCCTCCTCCCCCTACTCAGGGGGCCGGAGGCTGGGAAAGCGGGGGTAACACATCGGGACCTGCGAGTGGGATCAGACCGGCAAATTTTCGCTATGGAACAATTGCTCCATCTCCAAGTCGCCTAAGGCAACAGCTACCTTCTTAAGGGGCAGAGATAGGATTCTACTATAGCTATTGATATTACTATTGCTATAGCTACTAGCGCTATTATAGCTATTACTGCTATTATCGCTGCTGGCGCTACTATCGCTACTGGTATTATTATTAATATTATTACTATATATTATTATAATTATAGTAATATTTATAGCTATAGCTATAGAGTTATAGCTGTGGTAGCGATGATTGCTACTGCTGTTGCTGTAGCTGGAAGCTGGAAGAAATTGAATAAAAAAGGTTATAGAGAATTGATTATCTTATATCAATCCAAGGGCTTTCCTAACTCTTGCGATATATTAAAGAATTAGGATTTGACGTAAAAGCTGCTAGCTTTCAGCTATAGGACAAAGAGCATATAGACATAGAAACATTCTATAGCACCTATGGTAGCGAAATTGTAATGTGGTTTTCATAAGAAATTGCATTCATCATCGAAAGAGCCAGTGCCTCTATCAAGAGAAGTTTTTCTTTGCGCTCGCTCTCTACTACCCTCTCGCCGATGTGATCATTTTATGAATCGACATAGAGTGTCCTTCCATAAGAACACATACAGGTATTGCCCAGTAGACCGCTTGCAAGCGACTTCCTCTTCAATCTACGACTTCGCTAATATGCAGAATTTTGTAACCCATCAATAAGTTCAAGAGCGCGCAGCGGGTCACTTAGTCATACCCATCCTAGGAGAGTTGATTGTTATTTATAAAGCATCTTCGTGGCTCAAAAGATTAAATGATCGCAAATGTATACTCGCTAAATGCTTTCTTTTCCCTTTTGTTATGTATTGCCGTTCATTTAGATAAAGCTCTGAAAGGGTGAGACATTCTGCTATTGATTATGCATATCTATAAAGCAAGATATATACATATATCGAAAGTAAGGCTCTCTTGAATTGGGCTTTGCAGAAATGAATGGTTTGACGCTTGTGAAGTTGGGCAAGGCCCTTCTTTTGAGAGCTACATGTCCTAGCTTACGCAGCTCTTTCTTTTCCTCGCTGTATGCCGGGTCTTTCCAAGGTTCTGGGTATATCAATACTCAATCAATATTTAATAAGTCTCTGAAAGAGCCGATTTCCTTTAATATAATAGAACCCTTGCTTGTAGCAAAATCACTAATCTTATAGATTGATTCTATCCTGGCGTTTTCTCTAAGGCATCATTAGCTAGTTAGGTAGGAGAAGGATGGCTCATGAAGCGCTTTTTAATAGTGAGATAGTGTCACCAAGTGCGAAAGAACACATCACATAATATATTAATATATTTAATAGGCCAACTATAGAAAGGGTTGCCCCTAAGATGCTTGATGGTTGAAAAACTGTCATTTTTATCTATAATATGTTTAGTTCTTAAAGACCTTATCTGTCTACAGCTAGCTTAACACGTCTCATACTCTTCCTTGAGGTCCAAAGATACCCTGGCCACTATTTTAGAACTCACACAGCACAGCTCCTTTGCAACATGCAAGCGCTCTATTGTACAATTTGATAACTCAATCACGCATTTTAGCATTTGATCCAAGTAAAATAAGCGTCCCTTGCGAGTTCAATTCATTTTCATATGCAGCAACCGCGGAAAGTCGGCACGGAGGCGTAGTGGAGTTGTGGCACACAGATGGTGAATTTCATATCCACGACTAGACATTACGATTTTCGTCAGTTTCTTCCTTTTCAAAGTCTACCGTCTGTCCCTTAATAAGGCTTAAATGGCTTTCTTCTTGCGCACCGATGCAGCCCTCCTACCCAGCTCTTCACCACTTCTCTTAACGATTTAATCAGTGTGTTTCTTTGGGTCAACTGAATGAGTATTTTATAGAGCTGGCGTGCGATTGATCCTTGAACAGCCATTCTGTATATTTGGTAAGTCGCTGTTTGTGATGATGATAGCAAAGGGCCAGGTCAATATTTCGTCGTATTTGCTAGTACATGCCGTGAATATATCTCAATCGATATTAATGAGTAGTCACATTTATGATTAGTACCATAACTCAATCATTTCGTCAATGATGTTCCAGACGTTCCTCCGAAACTTGTTCTCTCATGTATTTGCCCATCCAAAAAGTTCAGACTGCCTCACGATTTAAAATTTGGTGGAGCTATAGCTGATGTAACGAAGATGAATAGTAAACTACCTGATTAGCTATAAGTATCAGCACATTCTTCATCCCGATGCTCTCTCATACCCTTAT
Organism: Trichoderma oligosporum; assembly: GCA_015266385.1. Lineage (NCBI taxonomy): Eukaryota > Fungi > Ascomycota > Sordariomycetes > Hypocreales > Hypocreaceae > Trichoderma > Trichoderma oligosporum. Next base: position 9,000 of record JACBYL010001008.1, on the reverse strand, counting down.
CAGCAGCCAACTCATCATTACTCTTTACCAGTGCTTCTCCGTAATATCCACTGAGTTCACATCAACTCCATCTTTAAACCACCTCTCTGCATCGCTAATTTTAACATCATTTCCACTCATCTGCCGCTTCCTCATCAATCCATTATCCGCAAAAGTCCAGTCCTCAAGCCCATACGTGCGCCACCACTGACCCGCATCATCGTGCCACTCATACCAGAATTGCACTGCGATCTTGTGGTCTGTGAAAGAAAATAGCTCCTTGCGCAGTCGATAGCCATTCTGCTTACTCCATTTTTCAGTAAGAAATTTCTTGATCTCATCACGGCCCGTGAGGAATTTGTCGCGGTTACGCCAGATGGAGTCTGGAGTGTATCCCATTTTGACGCCATCTGGATTTCTATGACCTTTCGTTAGTAAAGAGATTTTGGAACTAGAAGCAAAGTTCATGGACGAAACGAACTTGGTGTTCCAGGAATCCTGTGCCGCTTTGACTTTGATCTGGGCTGTCTCAGCCGTGAATGGCGGATACGGAGCTCGTCCCTCTTGAGCAGCCATTGTTAGATGATTATTTTCTAAGAGGCCTTTTGAGTTGTAAAGATGGTAGTGGATGAGAAGCTAGTGAAGGAACTTCTACAGGATTTAGTTCCTACTATATGGCTATATATACTTCGTATAAACAGAATTGGCTCTTTCTTTTTCATTTCTTTTCACTTTTCGTTACATCATTGTCACTCTATTATTACGCCCGGCAGCGCTGTCGGCAATTTTAGAGGCTGTGCCATTTCCGCGGTATCCGCCGCATATAGTGCCTTGAGTGCTCAATGGGTGGCGAGCTTGCAATTTGGAATCAAAACTCAAATCAACTCAAAATCGCTCTTTGTGGCAAACAAATAACTGTTCATTTCATCCTAACAAAACAGCCCGAATTATTGAAAATTATTTGATCTAAAAAAGGCTGGGTTTTAAAAAGTTGACTGAAGGTAATGGCAGGCTATTTCTTTCATTATAGTCAGTTGTAAATGTGGAACCGTATTGTCCACAATGCGTGAACAAGTTAAGCATTTTGAACGTCTTTAGATATACTATCATTTTAATATCTTATCCATACAATCTATAAGTATAACACATAGACAAGCTGTATTCGAACCAAAGTATATATATAACTCAATTTCTCATATATTCTCCGCTAAATACAAGCTAATACAAGTTTAGGATTGTTCAACCAATCAATACGCATCACAGTCCATTCCGTGAATCATTTTCCATGCGCCATCTCACAGTCGTTCTCAAGCAGTCAGTGCACCAGCCTCAATGTTGTTGCCAACGGGGTCGTGGATGAAAGCCGCATAGTACTTGGGGTGGATAGCGGCACGGATCCCGGGAGCTCCATTGTCCTTTGCTCCCGATTGCAGAGCAGCGGCGTGGAAAGAGTCAACCGCCGTTTGGTCTAGTACAGAAAAGTAAGTAACTAGATAAACTGAATCTCCATGGAAAAATAAAACTTTCAGGAAAAGTATAGTTTACTTACTGGCTGCCTGGAAAGCGACGTGAGCATTAGCAGTTTCACCGACAGCTAGAACGAACTCGGGTCCAGCAACGCCAAAGGCGACCATATGTTCAGGAAATCCAGGAAGTTTCTGGAGCCCAAGAGTCTTGAGAACGGTGGTGTAGAACTCAGTAACAGGGACGAAGTCAGCCTTGGCGACCTTGAGGAGAACGTGTCCGATAGGCATCTTGAAGGTTGTAAATTTGGAGAAAATGCAGAAAAATGTAGTAGTTGTTGTTGTTTATGCGTTGGATAATTGATTGTTACAATGTTCGTTATGGTAATACTGTGATAATCATAAAGAGGATAACGCCATGGTCTTATATAGACGATTGCAAGATGCTCATTGTCCCAGAGATACTTGGCAATTCAGCTCCAAGACTAGCAACTTCAAACACTACTGATGACAAAATCCGATGAGTGACAAATCTAAGCAAAAGATCGGCAAAATCATCAATGATTACACATCGAATCAATGCCTTTAGATTTCCATGCATCTCAAGGTATCAACACCTGCAACTCTCCCGATGGCCCGCGAATAAGTGCCATGATAGTAACGCTAGCCGTCTTTGGCAAACAGTACCCTTGTCAGCCACGTTCGGAGCTCGTTCGGGAGTATGTATGGAGTATTGTAGATGCCGAGAGGATGAGAAACGGCACGCTAACCTTGTTTTAGAGGCCAGTACCCTGGTAGGTTTGCTACCGATTACATCAAAGTCATTCTGCTGGCCGAGGGAAAAGCCTATTCGTTATCATCAATCAGATATTCGGCATTGAATACACATCATGTACACATTGTAACAAGAAGAACGACTAGTAGATTATAAATGAGCGCTCCTCTCATAAAACATCGCCATAATCCTTTGCTTATTTGCTGTAAGTCAGAGCGTCCTCCAACCAATCATTCGACACCACTCAATGAAAATCTCTTTTGGTAGTATATGGAATCCAGTTGGCAGCTGACTTAAGAGTTCCATACGGCAATCTCTCCATCTTTCTGCTGTAGCCTGAGTAGCCTTTGCGACGCCAATCTTAATCGCCATAAAAAGCTCTGCTTGAGACATAGCTGACAGGCTCCCATTTGCAATAGAAAATATTTCTCCTGCGAACCTCTGTGCTGTCTCTTCACATGATGCATTCGCTATCGGGTCCAGACAGAAGAGCAACCGATTCGTGACAATGGCGACAGCGAAGCTAAATCCGAGGGCTTCGTATCGTCTATCTTTTTCTATTTGATCATTACAGCCAGACTCTGGGTTTGATTCAAAGTAGATTTCATGCCAAAGAGAAATTGACACGTCGAGTCTATGCAAGCCATCCTTAAGTTCGCTGAAAAGGTGTTCTGGTGTTTCATGGCGACTGGCACACACAATTTGTGTTGTCTTATGAAAATATTCCGGCAGGCGACACACGTAAGTCAATAGTGACACGATTGGCTCACTTCGGTCCGAGAACAGATTATCGTGTGTAGGAATCGACCGCAGCGTTGCCTGCCACGCTTCATCGCCCAAGAAGCAGTGCTCATTGACGTTGAGAGCCCCGTGAAACTAGCAGTGGGTGAATAATTATATTTCTTTCGTCATATCTATAGAGTTAGGTGAGGCTTACGATCTGGCCAACATGAGATAGCAGCAAGGCCTTCTCAAAATCATTCTGACAACGTTCAGGCCCACGGAGTTTAATCAACGCAGTGGAGCCATTCGAGTGATAGCTCCAGGCACTTTCAGTCGACATTCTGAATAGCTGGAAGCTTTGTAAGCAAAGAAGCATAGAAATTTTCATTTAAGCATTACCTCGTAGATTCCAAGTAGCTCTGTTGCGCAGAGGATATCTGGTTGGACGCATGCATCAGGAGAGTCCAGCTCGGCTTGCACAGCCTTCAATGCACTCGAGTAAAGCTTCAACACACTGTCGGATACCGGCTCGGAAGGCGAAGCGAGCCATTGCTGGGCTCTGGCAGCAACGCACGCGGCGACTTTATCTAAAGCCTCGTTATGCCCGATACGGCCTGGTAGGTAATTTAAATATGACCAGTGTCGATGACCAAGAACCTCGCTCAACATGGCGGGATTGCTTGCTAAGGAACTTGCCGTCGCATAACTGATGTGGAAAGAAGTCAATTGTGATAAATCAAGAAGGTCAAATTTATATTGCCTTCTCAGCCTCTCATATTCAGAACTTAAGAGACGAGTTGAAATGACAGCTCCTGTTGAAACATCCTCAGTTCTATCACAATGCAGTAATTTAGCTGGGTACTGTAATAGGTTGTGCTGTCCATAACCACCACGCTTTCTTCGGGCATGGGCAGATCTACTCATAGCCTGCTTCCGTATCTGTTTCCTGACTTCCTTTTCATCAGGAACCGGGCCATTAATTGCTGTAATGAAGACAAAAGGCAGAGAGTCCGACATGATGTCCGTTTCAGTGATGAGAAATCAAGTCCTATGAGTAATGGAACAGTATGGAGCAGTATGTCCATTAGATTTTTGGAAAATAAATATTAAACAAAACGGCATTGTGCATGCCTTGAGATCTCTACTCCGATACTATCAGCCATGCCAGTAGTGTAGGGTTTTGGAGGCATCTATGTATAAACACGGAGTAAAATACGGAAGTGAGAGTGGCGTAAATTGTGGAGTGATGGTGACACAGTTGGATATGGAGTACTATTATCCGTGATGGGAATAGCATAATACGATTGGACAACATGAACTTAAACACAAAGAATAGGCTGCCATTGGCCAGGGCATCTTTTCGAACATCTCCAGCGCGACTTTCAGCTTATTTACATTTCTCCTACTCACACTCAATGATATTAGGTATTGTTCAATATGCTCAAACGGATCTGTATCCCTTAGAGACTCTATAACATGAAACTGATAAAGGCAAATACAATATTTAACCTGATAATACATGATACCGCTACTACATAGTATTGAATAATACACTTCGCTATATCATCAAGTAACCCGTATTATCCAAGCAGACGCTCAAAAATTTAACATGTGGTGGAAAGTAAGAAAGAAGTCAGTGCATTAGCTTTCACAATAAGACAATCAAAATCAGCATGTACTAATTGAATCTTACAAAATGATCACCATTACATTATGTATGCGTATGTATGTATGTATATGTATATATGTATAGATAGATAGAAGACACCCAACATCAATCAAGTCCTCTAATCTTCCACCTTGACGTAATATATACCATTCCTCCTCCCCCTCACATAACTCACCTTAATTCTATCCCCAAGCTTCTCATATATCCACTTCTCACATGTCATATACCCTCCACCACTCCCATCTAGCCTCCACAGCAGCGGCTGCAGCGCCTTCGCCAGCCCAATAGTGCTATGATCCCTCACCGTCACCTTGCTCGCCACTCCCGCCGTAGCCACCGCCAGAAGCAGTTGAATCCCTACCGTCAAACCCAATATCAAATGCACAAAGTACCAGTGGCTAATATCTAGTTGGACTCCCTTGAGGGGCAACCGTCCTGGAGCATTAATATTGCTGTTGGCCTGCGCCGTAATGGCAACGACACCAACAGCGAAGGCGGCCATTAGCTGGCCCATGCCAGTAGCATTACCATTCTGAGGCGCTCCGTAGAAAGACTCGGCCGGATAGCTCTGAAACTGAAAACGTCTTGTACTGTTGGAGCTGACACCTATAGCAGAAGCACCATAGCCCTGCAAAGCGATGGCCGAGGCGGCATAAGAGGTTACATTGACGCCGACTTCCTGCACCGCGTTCTCGACGTTGGTAACGGGATTGATGGTGATATTACAATTGTAGAACCACGGATCTGTCTTCGATGCTTCAAAGGCAAAAACATGGCCCCACGTCGGCCCGGAGCCCCGATCGGGATTCACCATGAACGTCGTCTGCGTCGCTTCATTGAGAGCCGGAATTGTAAACTGCGTTCGGTTCGCATCCCCTATGACTATTGTGTGTTGCATTCCGTCTCCTCCCTGGAGGACTTTCCAAGCCTGACATGTTGCCTGAGTGGATATTGATCGATTCGTGGCCACCATCATGTAGTACGGCAAATATGCCGGCGTCGCTTCGTAAAATATATACTGGCATGAATTCGTATCGCAGTACATCAAGTTAGCGTCCGTATCTATGAGAGCGCCCTGTCGAGGAATTTCGTCGAGGCCACCATATCCGTAAGCAAGGGCAACAAGACCATAGCTTTATACAATGTTAGCTAATACTCATGCTCTTCCTCACTCCTTTTTTTTGTTTGTTTTTTTTGTTCGCATCAGAAACGCACTTATTCGCTGTATATCGGAGAGCACTGATGGCTTGTGAATTAGACGACAGCACTTTATTCGTCTGTATGTTGCTCAGATCCGGAACAGAGACGGTGCCAGGCGTTGTCACGGCGATGGTGTCTGCCGTATTCACATTATATGTCAAGCCTAGTGTTGCAACAGCTACTTGAGAAGCCTAGATATAATTTTCAAAGTCAGAAAATATCAGTTTTCAATTCCAACCTTGTTCATAAAAAAAAAGAACTTGACATGTTACTCACAATGTTGACCAGCACCCAAAATAGCACATAGATCCTCACCCAGCTACGACGCGTCGCGTAAGCTAATTGAAACAGAGAGCTGAAATTCTCGCTCTGGAGAATATAGTCGGCCTATATCACCCAAAGTAGATTTCATCAGTAACAGCATCCTCTTGTATCGCGGCAAGTTTCGACTCAGTTTACCTCTTTAGGCATCCATTGATACCAGCTCAAAACCCACCACCTCAACTCCCTCACCATATGCTTCAACGAGCTTGCAATATTCAATCCCAGCGCAATTGACAACGCGATAATAAGGGTATTAAACTCCTGCTTCTTTCTACTCACCATGACCTCATTGCGCGAATACCGCCATAGTACAATGTACGCCCCTATCACCAGCACCAAAGTCAAAGCCCATCGTGACGCGCATGCTAAGAGCAGTCGCTTGAATTGGTTACTGCGTTTGAAGTGCTCATTGGAGAAGCTATCGCTTCGTGTAGTGTCACCACGCCAGCTCAGCAGTGTCGGAGACGTTTTCATAGTTGTAGCAGGTGTGCGCATCTTCGATTTATCTTTTTTTTCCTCTCAACCAGAGCGCCAACACTCGTGATATCGAGTTAGATTTACATGTTCAATTCGACTAAAAGAATCGAGGAATAATGACAATCAATTGCGAGAATCACTTTTCAGTGTACGAATCGTCAACCCGCACAATAAACAAATATGAATTGTAGAAAAAAAAATTGAAAAGAAAAGAAATAGAAGCACAAGACCAACAGCTCAAGAGGTGCGTCCCTCCAGCTGAAGCATTAAAGTTCAGGCGGCACTTTTGACATTGCACCATAAATAGAGCCTCATTTACAGCCTCAAAATGCCCCATAAACCAAATCAATCCCCTAGCAGATTACGAAACTGAGACTACCATATTTATGTTCTTCATATTATTTTGAACCCGTCTACTTCTTTGATAGTATCATTATCCCCAAATCGTATCAATGCTTCTTTTTCTGAGCCATACTCGAATAGGGCTTATACATCAGATCGCGATAGCCGTAGGGCTAGCTAGCCTCTTCAAGGTGCCGAAGGGAGCACGCACATGTCCCTGGTTTTGGTTTTGACAGATTCGGCAGATTTCTATCTATATTGGCAAAGGAGGAGATTAAAAAAAAAGCTTGATTTCGCAAAAGTAGAAGCTCCTTCCTAATACTAACAGCTCTTTTTCTCCATATAGATTATTACAGAAATGTATGCGGATTTGATTGTTTTCCATGTTATTAAGCAAGATCGCTACCTAGCAAGAGGGGGGAGAATTTGCTTCACACCATCTTGAATGGCTGTCGACTAAGGAAGACTACTACCAAACATTGACCTAGTCAACTATGTACAAGCCAGGGTTCTTTTCGTTTGAGAAGTTAAAAGGAAATAGATTGTGGCAGCTATTGCAAGGGTTAATTGACAAGAAAAAACACACTTCGGTAAGGCCGTCATCACTTTTGCGTACGCGGCGCCCGTTCCCACATTCTATAGTCTCTCCATCAACGGCGGGCGCTGGTTTCCTCTTCAAGTCTACCAATTGCCCGTTTCTGCTTACATACATGTTTAATGTAGTTAGTTATTCAAGGAATAATTAGTACAGGTACTTCATATTTCGTATATGTACAGAGAGAGCATGGAGTATGAAGTACGAGTATAATGATAATGGATGGGCTTCATTCAATTACCCCCCTTTAAGCCATATCACACGTATTGGTTGTTAACAACTTCGAGAAGAGAATATTCCAATTGAAATCTCTCTGCCCGCGTCTTTCAAGTCACAATTTCTCCCTCATCCCAGCATATTGTAATCTAGTCTACATATCAATCATAAAAAGCATCTACAACTATGAAGCCGTTTATTAGGTGCCATTTACATATATGTGTGTGTACTCCGTCCCTGGAAGCCCAACGGCACTTGTAAACCCAAAAGTCCCACACTCGAGATCCTCTACAACGAAACCTTCCTAATCCAGCACAAAGAAGGCACTCATACGGAGTACATTACATTACATTACATTACATACAGGTCACGAAGCATTAGTACTAGAACTAGTATTGCTCCTCTATGCTGCATATCTTTTTTTCTATTATTTCTTTTTGTTGGTTTTTTTTTTTTTTTTTTTTTTTTTTTTTGTTTTTTTTTTTTTTTTTTTTGGTTTTTTTGTGCATCTCGAACAAAAAGTAATCTTCAAATCCCTTCCTTGTCCTTCGGCTAGGAACAAGATGCGAGGCGATGTGATACTGTATACGATGCATGACCCTCTCAATCAAGAACCTTGCTCCTCTCTTCATCTCCACAATACACACATAAGAGTGCATATTCCCCATCTCCATTAGGCACAGAGCATATACTACTTGTACGAATACAAGGAACAAGTGCAGAAACAGCACAAACCACCATGTTAATATCTTCCACCAAACAAACAAAAACACCTCTAATAGAAGAAAAATCTCTCTCTCTCTCTCCCTCCCTCTCTCTCCAATCAACAACATCAACACAAAAGCCCTCAGCTCCTATCGCTCACTCCTTTCCTCCATGATAAGATCCTGCTCTTCCCATCTCCTCATCATCATATCATATCCACTCAGCTATCGCAATTCCACCCCCCTCTCTTCCACCCGTGTTCCTTTCTCCATAACGCCTCCCTCTCCATGCATTGGACTCCGTACACGTATCCGCCTCTCCTCTCATTATGGATCCTAAATCGATAAAAATTTATAACAGCAAAGAGTAAACTTCCCCCTCCCCATCGTCAGGCATCAAGACATAAGCAACCCTATAAGAACAACCACTCCTCTCTCAACACATGTTCCTTTTTACCCCCTTCTCATGCACATCCGCCCAAAATGCACACACAATGCACGCTCCCCTTCGCTTCCATTTCTCATACGAGAAC
>JACBYL010001004.1:0-33994 GCA_015266385.1 Trichoderma oligosporum | reverse complement strand
GCTTATGGTGGGAACTTTATTGGAGGTGTTTATTTATATGCGGCCTTAACGCTCGGCTCGTGAATAGAAGCCCTCTGGAATTCCCTATTCGGTACATGGATAGGAGGATATATGATTCTATTTCCGAAGCGTCCGTGTTTATTGAAGGATTGTCAGTATCTGGTTGGATGAAATAGTGATTCATAGATGTGGAATTTACGTATATAACTACATCTTAATTCCGGGAGCCGCTGTGGGTATCGCCTCGGCTTTGTTATGGCGATGTGGGATGGGATGTTATTGTGTGGGATGTAAGCATAAAGATTGAAAGAGACATTGTCTCCCAAAGTATAAAGATAATAATGTTTAAGAGGCAAAGATATTCGGTATCGATATATAAATCCAGCTTCTAAAGGGAAATTAAATAGAATATCAAGCAAGAGAAAATGACTACCAGCGTTGTCCTTGTCACTGGTACGTTCCAAAATCTCCATCTATATCGTTCCTCCTATATAAGCTACAAAGAACTAAACATATCGCGCCCCTCCTCTCATAAAAAAAAGGTGCCAACCGTGGCATTGGCTTTGAAATTGTCAAAGCTCTCGTCGAATCTCAGCTCCCCTATCATGTCTTCCTCGGCTCCCGCGACGTCGAAAAGGGTAAAGCCGCTGCTGCGTTGCTACAGCCTCGTGAAGGTAGTTCCATCTCCGTCCTCAAGCTAGATGTCTCTTCATCAGAGTCCATCACAGAAGCTGTGGCAACTGTCAAAGCAGAGACTGGTCGGATTGACGTCCTAGTCAACAACGCCGGTATCATGAACGACGATGCCGATTTGCTGAAGCGACTTCGTAATATCCTCGAAATCAACACTGTGGCGCCTTTTGCCGTGGCTACGGCCTTCAAACCTCTGCTGCTGGTCCAGCCAAATGATGGTGCTCGGGATAAACGTGTCGTCTATGTATCAAGTGGGCTGGCCTCTATAGCCGAGAGGCGAGATCCCTCGACTCTTTGGTATTCTCACCCTGCTGTCGAGTACCGTATGAGCAAGGCGGCGCTTAATATGCTGGCCGCGTGCGATGCCTTTGAGTTGAAGGATTACGGCGTAAAGGTTTTTGCGTTTGATCCCGAGTTTGTGGCTACGGAACTCAGTAGCACGGTGGAGGAGCGCCGTAAACGGGGTGCGCTTGAGCCGAGTGTTAGTGGGGAGAGTTGTCGGGATATCATCCAAGGGAAGCGAGATGCTGATGTTGACAAGTTGGTTAGTATAAACGGAGCGACCTGGCCTTGGTAGATAAGGAAGTTTTGAACACAAATTACAAGCAGTAAAGGGGAGAAAAAAAAAAGAAAGTTATAGCTAGTCTCGTATTAACCATCTCTATCATGATATTATTTCCCTGTATAAAGAAGAAAGAAAATTGAATAAGAATAGACGGCCTAGACTGATAAATCAACGACCAATCTCCCTCCGCTAACTTCACCTGCCCTCATCCTATCTAGACCTTTATTGACACCGTCGAATCCACTCTCTACGCCTATAATGGGCGGCGGCTGGATCAGCCCCTGCTCCAGCAATCGCTCGAGCCATAATACCAATACCTCACCCACGGCAGGGACGGTGTGAAAGATCTTGATGGGAACGGTGTGATACGCAATGCCCTCTGGGGCAGCTTCTTTGGGTAATCCTGTCAAACCCACCAGATGAGATGTCTGGCGCTTAAACTCCCTTGGAGTGTCAGGAGGTGTAGGCGGCGCATCAGCAAGTTTCTTCTGGCGGGTGAGCGCTTCCAGTAGAATGGTAGCCGACTCTCTTCCACGTGTATCGAGTGCGAAACGAAGCTCGCTGCCAACACTGGTATTAATAATATCGATAGCACGGCTAGGGTTGTGGCTGTCGACAAGAAGGTCGGGTCTTTGGGCGGAGGATCCGGAGATGCGGAGGCCGTGCTTGGCCGTATCGACGATAGTGATGACTTTGAGACCTATAAGTCGCGCGAGTTGTACCGTTATGTTGGCTGATGTTGATGATCCTAGAAGTTATTTTATATTAGTTTTATCGGGAATTTTTCTTTTGACCGGCTGATATCAGCATGATGATTTTCATACCTCCCCAGATAGCCACCCAGTCTCCGGGAACAGCTCGCTCGTCATCCGTAATGCCATTTAAGCATTCTGCTCTGACATCCAACGGTATGCTCTCCGGGTCTACAGAGCCCACGATCTGTAGCAAATCCGGTCCATCAAGCACCGATGAAAAGTCGACGCCCATGCATATTCCGAGTGTAATGGCCGCAGCGACAAAGGCGACACCCAGGCCGGCGGCCTGCTGGAACGAGATAGACGGAGGTATCCTTGCAACATTAAACTCTGATGAGACGACGTATTCTTGATAGGCAGCTTTTCTCAGATCGCGATAATCAGTTGCGATTACCAATACCTATATCAACCCTTCTGTTAGACTGTGCTTATAAATAGCCCTATTGGTAGGTTTTTCTATCTTTCTTTTTGGGGGGGGGGGTCTATCTTTCTTTTTGGGGGGGGGGGTTTCTTTTGGGGGGCTTCTTCATACTCGGTCTCCTTCTTTCAAACGAGAATCTCTTTGAGGAGTAGTAGTAACTCGTCCAGCGAGTTCACGACCAGCGATATATGGTAGTGTTGCAATTGCAAAGTTAAAGTCTCTATTATATCATGATAGTATTAGTTAGCTCCCGCCTTTTCGATTTCTGATAATAAAAAATGAGACGGGCTTCTTTCATACGGCGCTTTCCAGTCGATCGGATTCAGACCAATCGTGTGTGTCTTAACAAGCGTCTCATCGTCCTCAACCAACTGCGGTATCTCATAATCGTTGGTGATCTGATATGCTTGTCGTGGTCCGTGGAGAAGTAGCACGGTCTGTGCTTGTACTGAGCTTCTTCCCGCCATGACGATATTATATCAATGTATTGCGACCAAAAAAAAAAAAAGAAAGGGATAAAAACGAAGACAAGCAAAGTGTGTAAGTCAAAAGAAGACTTGAAGTTGCATCGCGCCGCCTCTGAGATAATTCCATCTTCTAACAGCCGGAACCACCGAAGCCTCCAAATATATCACTAAAGATGCCTAAGCAACGGTATTATCACAAAATAGATCCGTTAGTGATCATCATAGCTCCGATAATGCCGCTTTCGGAGGTGGGATCCCGTTTTCTGCTTTGTGATTATTTAGGTTGTTGCCAATGGTTGGGAGGGTTGTCATAATGGGCGAGGGGCAGGCTTTTGGTAGGAATTGCGTGATTGCTCACCAACATGGCTCATTTACCCACGGCGGCGTTATTGAGAGAGCCCACCCAGCTGCAGGGTTATAGCATCCAGCCATGGAGATTGGTAGAATGCGAAATGGGTTAACAAATGGGCAAAATGTGTAATAGCAAGACGTCATGGGCTAGATCTGGCTTGTTTCATTCTGTGTTGGCGGCTGACTTACACGCATATTGCAAGTCAAGATCGGGGCTTCTGCTAATAATACTGAAGCTGTGCCCGCATGAACCTAAGCTGAACTATCTCCTCAAATTTCTCGGCTTTATCTTCCTAAACGCTTAATTTCAAATATCTTGGAGCGGGAATTTTCTTTTTTTTTTTTATAAAAAAAAATTAAAAAAAAAGAAGTCTGGTTCATCATGGCTGACGTTGCTGGTTTACCTACTCCCCCTTCTACTGCGCGAGGTTCCCCGAAGTCAGGCACAACGGCAACCGATAGTGGTATACCTGATTCGACATCTACTATTCTACCTCATATTCCAAAGCCGTATGAAGTACCCAAGATTGGTCTTGTGAATCGCTTTATAGATCAACCTAGGGAATTGAATGTTGCGATTATAGGTGCTGGCTTGGCTGGCGTCTTAGCAGGCATCTTACTCCCGGCCAAGGTCCCAGGCATCAAACTCACGATATATGAGAAGAATGCAGAAGTAGTAAGTACAAATCTGAGTTTTTTGAATACATCATGATAAAAGTTTTTGAATCGACAGCCTGATATACGTCTCTCTCTCACTATTTAGGGCGGTACATGGTTTGAGAATATATATCCCGGAGTGCGATGCGATGTGCCCGCTCATGTTTATCAGTCAACATTTGACCCAAACACGCAATGGACCGAAGAGTTCGCCCAGGGTCCTGAGATCCTTGAATACTGGAAAGGGTTGTCGCGAAAATATGATGTATACAAATATCTGAAGCTCTCTCAGAGAGTGGACTCCTTGGACTGGGATCCCACCACATCCCAATGGCTAATCAACGTACGCAACCTTAAATCAGATACCTCGAGTATTGAAAAGGCAGATTTTGTTCTCACAGCTATCGGGAGATTCAACGCCTGGAAACTTCCAGATTATCCTGGTCTCAACGACTTCAAGGGCGTGCTGCGACACACTTCAAACTGGGATCCAACATTCGATGTCACCGGCAAAAAGGTCGCTGTCATTGGTAATGGTGCCAGCGGCCTTCAGCTTGTTGCCAACATCCAAAAGCGAGTTGACCGCCTGGATCATTACGCTAGGAACAAGACCTGGGTCGCGGCGTCCTTTGCAGGTCATGAGACGTCCATTGAGCCCAAACTCATCTCCCAGGAGCTCCGCGACTCATTCAAAGACCCAGAGACGTACCTAAAGTACCGAAAAGAGATGGAAGACACCTATTTCAGATCGTTCCCGGGCTGGTTGAAAGGCTCCGAAACCAACGACGTGGCAAGAGAGACGTTTACACAGCTGGCCAAGTCACGGCTGGCCGGCAAACCAGAGCTATTTGAAAAAATCATCCCAGAATATTCCCCTCACTGCCGTCGACTTACTCCTGGCCCTGGGTATTTTGAAGCTCTCTCACAACCCAATGTCGAGTACATCCAGACACACATTAAGAGAATTACAGAGACGGGGATTGAAACGGTGGATGGCAAGACTCGAAATGTTGATGCCATCTTCTGTGCTACAGGAGCTAATTCTGATATGGCGCCTCCTTTCCCTATCCGCTCAGGAGGAGCTGACCTGAGCTATGACTGGAGTCATTCAGGTACATATGGCTTTCCGTATACCTACATGGGTATCGCCTCACCAGGATTCCCGAATCTCCTCTTCACTCATGGCCCCAGTGCCTCGGGGAGATCAGGCACTGTGCCTCACAACGTGGAGAATCAAATCACATTCTTTGCCAAGATCCTGCGCAAGGTTGGCCGCGAGGGAATCAAGGCTATCACGCCCTCCAAGAGAGCTACCGATGACTTTATAGCATACAGCGACGCTTTCTTTGACACCACTGTGTTATCAGAGAATTGTAGTTCGTGGTACAATGGCGGCAAGCCAGGAAGCCGAATCCACGGCCTCTGGCCCGGCAGCTCAACGCATCTGACTGTCGTACAAAAGGATCCAAGGTGGGAGGACTGGGAGTACGAGTATCTTTCGGAAACTGGCAACCGGTTTGCGTGGTATTTCGGTAATGGAAGCTCAAGCATCGAGGCCGATCCACAGTCGGATCTAACTGCATATCTCACGGCTGGAGAAGTTGACTTGCGAAGCATTCATGAAAACTGGTGGGCCATACCGTAGCCTATAGACTGAACCGAATGCTGGGGTATTTCCAGACATCATTGGTAGCTGAAAACCTATAAATGGGCTGTTTTATAGCTGATGTTATCTCAAAAGGGAAATAAAAATCATCCTAATAAAAGTCAGGTCTGAATCTTCTTTAACTCGTAGCCGACGATTCGTTTTGATCCTGTCCAATAGACATTGGGCAGTATTAAGCTAAGCTTTTCTCCATCACCCCCCCTTGCGGCGGCGCCAGTCTCGGTAAAGATTATCGAGATGCACAAGTAGATCCCCTTCTCATTATAGTATATGAATGAATTTCTAAATCTTCTCCCGGATAGGTGGTAGTAGGTTTTACTTCGTGCGCTATCTAAACCCCTCCACGATGACGTGCTGGCAAGCATGCGTTTCGCAAGATACGACTCGAGGACCAGACCCGCCGATAATAACTGAACCGATGCCGCAGAGATCAGTATTTAGATCAAAAGAGGTACATGAAGAAAGTACCGGTGGTATACACTCTTTGGGAATAGTATGAATCAGCGTTGAAAGAATGATTGATATTGAATAAGATACCCAAAGTTTGAAAGGCTCATTATTTTTGCGTTGTGCTACGTTTTGTCTCTCAATCTTGTATACCCGAGTGCTTTTTGATTTGCTCTTTTATTCAAAATTCAATAATTCATAATGTCGGATAAGGAAGACAGCTTTGCCGCTGAAGTGGCCGTGTTACCCAAGGAGCAACGACATCCAGGTGCGTATATATTGAACCATATCCAATATCCAGTTTGGAAAAAAAGGAAATATGACTGAACTGATGATTGTTTGAACGACGCAGTAAAATGGTACCGGTCAACGTTTTACAACATGACTGTTCTCGGTTTCTGCAACTTAGCAGCGCCGGGAATCTGGGGAGCCATGAACTCACTTGGAGCTGGAGGAAGCCAGTCACCACAGCTTGTCAATGCGGCTAATGCATTGACATTCTGTCTCATGGTCATATCGTGCTATTTCTCCAGTGCAATGGTGCGTTACATTGGAATCAAAGGCGCCCTCATCTTTGGAACGTAAGTCGTTCATCCACTCCCTAGCCTTGGTCTCATCCCTTGCTGAGATCTCGTAGAATGGGCTATGCCCCATATGCAGCTGGTCTCTACACTAATAACAGGTTTGGTATCACTTGGCTCGTTATCCTGGGGGCAGCTCTTTGCGGTATCTCAGCAGGAGTGTTTTGGATGGCAGAAGCTGCTATTGCCATCGCCTACCCCGAGCCCTGGAATCGTGGAAAGTCTCTGGGTTACTGGTTGACTTTCCGCGTCATGGGACAGATCATCGGCGGCGCCGTCAACCTGAGCTTGAATATTGATAGGAATCAGGCAGGAAAGGTGTCTTACACTGTCTATATTGTCTTCATTGCAATCCAAGCAGGCGGGGCTGTGATTGCTCTGTTGCTCAACAGGCCTCAGAATGTACAGCGCCAGGATGGCAAGAAAGTCAACCTATCTATCGTAGAAAACCCCTGGTTTGAGATTAAGGCGACTGCAAAGGTCTTTTTGACACCCAATTTCCTCTTAATTGTGCTTTGGATCGGACAGGCAGTGTTTTCAGAGGCAGTTTACTTCACTTATCTTTCTCGTAAGGTCCCTCGTGACAAATCTCACTATTTGCTCTCGTTTTGCTGACTCCTTTTATTATTATTATTATTATGATTAAAGTCTGGTTTAGTGTGCGGGCTCGAGCTCTCGGCTCCTTCTTAGGTGGCATAGTTGCTATCATAATTGGAAACCTCACCGGTGTGAGTTGAATGCCCCAATTATTATCTGTCATGACTGTATACTAATCAACTGACATACCTCGATGTAGTGGTGGCTCGATCGCACTAAGGTACCATTAAAGATACGCGCAAGATATACTTTCTGGTTCATCGTTGTAACTCAAGGCGCGTGGTGGCTCTGGGCCACAGTGGTTGCCACACGATATAGACGCACTCATCCCACATACGACTGGACCACACCTGGTTTCGGATCGGGTTTTGGTGTTTACATCTTTCTCACGTTTGGATTTCAGATCAACTATCTCTTCCTGTGAGAACCCCTAAAGTTCAAATGAAGCTTCAGTACATGACTAACAGCGTTCAAGTTACTTCGTTGTCACTCAGCTAGCTCATAACCAAGGTGAAGTCATCCGATACGCAGCTCTGCTACGCGGCACCGAATCTGCTTGGCAGGCCATCAGCTATGGCCTGACATCCCTGACGGTATTTGCGCAAGTCGGCGGAATCTACATGAACTTCGCGCTGTGGGCCATTGCTATCGTTCCAGCCTGGCTGGTTCTGAGACATATTGGCACCAAGGATGGACAGTGGGACCAAGAATCAAACGGATCGAATGAGTCGCCTGCGATTTTATCGACTGAGGAAACTTACGCTGCATCCAAGGCTCATCAGACATGAAGCGGATCATACTTGTCTAGGACATGCTTACGGCCGATGTAGGAATAGATGAGTTATAATACCCCATCAAACTAATTTCATCTCAAAATTACTAAAGGTAATGTCTTAGTATCTTTGCTGTACAATACTTCGTAGGCGTGATCGGAATGACTTGACTCTCATCTCTGGTCAATAAATTTAAACCCATTTTGGCAGGTTAAGATGAAATTTAGTCTGCTCAATCCGCAACAACTAAATTCCTCTGGTCCTTAAATTGGCATTGGCATGAATGAATGAACTGCAGTGTCTTCATATTAAGACAAAACTCACAGCTGTTGCTTGATCGCCCCCACGGTTTCGGAAACAATCCGTACAGATTGCAACGTATCGCAGTAATAAATCGTACTTTGTACCTATCAGGGAATAGGTAGATAGTTTAGCGTATATAGTTTTCTGAAGAGATGTTGTGGCTATGGAGTAGTACTTCGTATTTTGAAGGTTCAATTGCCAATGACGGTATCCCCACTCGCGCTGACGTGATTTTAAGAGGCAGGCCAACTTTTGTCTCCCCGATCGCGCATTGCCAGAAGGGGTAATCTGGGGGAAACAGTTTCGAGAAGTCCTGTCTGATAGCGTTTCTCATTAAATCTACCGCATTTATCCAGAACTGCATTTATTCGAGATCAACGCTCTAAGGTGGAGAGGCATCTTGCGTGATTGTATCACTCGAATTGCACCATCGCTTATGGTTGTGAGCTGTTGTATAGCCAAGGTTGTAGCTTTTAGAAGACCCGAGAATCGGACATTTCTTTCGGAGGACCATGTAGAATATATGTGCTGTCTCGGCAGTATCAACAGGAAGCTCCAAGAAGTCACTCTCCTAGAATAGCAGCCAGGAACCACACAAGCACATCATACTGTTGGGAATATACATCATCGGGCAGTCATGGGTTTACAGACAGGAAAAAAGAGCTTAGTACTCAATGCCTTTGTAGAGATGTGTGCGTACAAAAATGCCCTTGCTGATATTAGAGCTCAGAAAGAGAAAAAAAAAAATACTGACTGATGCGATTGGTGGACTGCAGGCAGCGGCCACCAGTCTCCTGGACTCTGGCGCCATCCCGATGACCAGTCCTCGCGCTTCAATCAGATAGAACACTGGACTGAGTTGGCCAAGCTTCTAGAAGAGGCCAAATTCCATGGGATCTTCATTGCTGATGTTCTTGGTAAGATTATGAGGCTATATTTGAAGCCAACTATCAAAACAGATATCGAAATCAAATCAACTATAGACATTCTAACCCGATATTGTTGCTTTGTAGGTGGCTACGATGTCTATTCAGGCTCTCTTGACCCGGCTGTCATTTCCGGTGCCCAATGGCCTGTACACGAGCCCCTGGCCGTGATCTCTGCCATGGCTGCAGTGACAAAGAGCCTGGGTTTCGGCGTAACTGTCTCCACGACTTATGAGCAGCCCTATCATCTGGCTCGAAGACTTTCCACTCTTGATCACCTTAGTAATGGACGGTGAGAATACCCCATGCTTCAATACGCTTGTAGAATATACTCGGCTGACAGCTTCGATAGAATTGGATGGAACGTAGGTTTAGATAGATCTGACTTATGCACTATATGTACAAGGGGATGGCTTGTATGCTAACCGCAGCCTTATTAGATTGTCACCAGCTATTTGGACTCTGCAGCCAAGAACATGGGTCTAGCTCAACAACCCCAGGTTAGTAATGTTGCAGTAGCCAATGCAAGATAAACAAGCCATGCTAATGTGCTGACTCACCCACAGCATGATGATCGATACGCTCAAGCTGAAGAATACATCAAAGTCATGTATAAGCTGTTTGAGTCGTCATGGAGAGACGATGCTGTTCAACTTGACCGCAAGTCAGGTATTTACACTCACCCTGACCGCATCCGTAAGATCAACCACAACGGCAAATTCTTTACGGTTCCAGGCCCTCACATCTGTTCGCCCAGCCCTCAGAGAACACCACTGCTACTCCAAGCTGGTACTTCTCGAGCAGGCAAGGTATTTGCGGCGCAGCACGCTGAGGCCATTTTTGTCTCTGCACATGCTCCGCAAGTGTGCGCCAAGAGTATCGCAGAGATCAGAGAGTTGGCCAAGACACAGTTCGGTCGCGATCCCAGTAACATCAAAGTCCTCGCTCTTGTTTGCCCCATCCTTGGTAAGACTGAAGAGGAGGCCCAGGCCAAGTTAGCAGACTACAGGCAATATGCCTCTCACGAAGGAGCTCTCGCCCTTTTCGGTGGTTGGACCGGTATTGATCTCAGTAAATACGGCGATGACGAAGAGCTGCGAGAAGTCGAGAGCAACGCCGTGAGGTGAGTAGCTTCTTCCTTATCTATCTCTCCCCAGCTCTTGTGCTTGTCGTTGGAATAATTCTTTGATTCGTGATACTAAAAGGCTCCAACAGATCTACCGTCGAAGGCTACGCTAGGTTCTCTCCAGGTACTGCCAAATGGACTAAGCATACCATTGCTGAACATGTGAGCATTGGCGGAAACGGCCCAACTCTCATCGGCACCCCAGAGCAGGTGGCCGACGGACTCGAAACATGGGTTAGAGAGGCCGACATTGATGGCTTCAACTTTGTCAGTAGATTCTTTTTTTTTTATATGATTTGCTAGAAGAAGAAAAAAAATTGGTTTGCTGACTGATTTCCAGGCTTATGCCCTCTTCCCTCAATCATTCAAAGACATCATTGAGCTCTTGCTGCCTGAGCTCAAGAAACGAGGACTCTTCTGGGATGACTATGCCGTTCCTGGAGGCACATATCGAGAGAATTTCTACCGCAAGCCTGGACAGGCTGGGCCTCTAGCTGAGCACGTTGCGTCAACGTTTAGATGGAAGGCTGGAGTTTCCGCAGAAGAAGCTGTAATCCCAGAGATTTAGAAGTACATGGCCAGGGTCACGCATACTCCGTACAGTGCGGGTAACTCAGCGTCCCAAATTCTGCCATGGATATCCCCAGTATCATTAAAATCAAATAGAAGTATGTTTTTGAAGTAAATATTAGTGACTGATTCCTAGCCGTGGTACTTTTATACCTCTGTAGAATAGTTTATTTCTCTCCTCTGATAATACTGATTCAACTATGTATCCTGGCGTCATTGCCTAAAGCCGTAAGAAACAGCCTAGTGGGGAGTATAGCCATTACTGTGCGAGCTCACGGTTTTCCTCTACGGTGCGCTCCGATAAATATGAGAAGCCCTTCTTTCAACTCAAAAAAACAAACACGCCAACGCGAAGGCTCATATACAGACTGCGAGAAGCGAGTATCTAAATTGAGAAAGTAGATGTTACACTTGAAAATTAAGCATCAAACCACAGTTTAGCTCTCGTTTTCAGTGCGGCATCAGCCATGGCGCCCACACAATTGCCAGAGTCAGGCAATCCGCTGTATGTCTTTCCAAGCTTTGCTTTTCCCTTGCGGTCTTGAATCTATCGCTCAAGTGGAAACTTTATGAAGAAATGAACCAAATTCTTTGGAAAAATGAGTTAATTATTAAATTCAATTAGGGTTTTCTTTGACATTACTCTAGGAGGTTAGTTGAATTGCTAATGTGGATGACCCGAGACCTGCTTTGAGTATGAAGCATAGTCCGTGTGCATCACCATCACGATATTCTAAATTTTATGAGAAGGCTTATTCAGCACTGCATTTCTACTTCTACAACACTGATTCCCATCTCAATCTATGCTGAGAATCAATCCATATACCCCCACCATTCTTGGCTACCAGTCTTTTGAATCTCGTTGCTGACAGACAATCTAACATAGGCGAGCCCCTCGGCCGTATAACGTTTGAGCTTTTCAAGGACGTCGTCCCCAAAACTGCTGAGAATTTTCGACAATTCTGCACCGGCGAATCCAAGGACTCCGTGGGGCGTCCTCAAGGATACAAGGGATCCAAATTCCACAGAATTGTGAGCATCCCATCGCCGTTTCTTCCTAATGAGCTGTATGGTGACTTTACTGTGGTTTTTAATTAACCTTTTCTATTGCGGTAGATTCCAAACTTCATGTGCCAGGGCGGAGATTTCTTGAAAGGTGATGGAACAGGATCCACTTGTATTTGGGGTTACAAGTCATTTGAGGATGAGAATTTCACCCTGAAGCATGAACAGCCTGGTCTATTGTCAATGGCGGTATGTTCAAACCTCTTCTCCTTTAATCTCCATCCACGAATATATTTATATTCCTCTCATGGACGATTATGAATCGTAGACCCCGAAACCAATAATTGTACATCTTCTGACCTTGTCCACCGTTTCTTCATCTAGAATGCTGGGCCCAACACCAACGGTTCCCAATTCTTCATCACCACGGTTCCTACCCCCTTCCTAGACGGCAAGCATGTTGTCTTTGGAAAGGTTGTCGACGGCATGGATGTCGTGAAGAAGATGGAGGCAACTAAAACGGGCTATCGAGGGAAAGATGTACCAAATATGGATGTCACCATCGCTCAGTGCGGTGAGATGTAGATGACGATTTAGCGATAGAAGGAGGCAAGCTCTCATCTTTATGATCCTTCCCCGATATTAATCACTATGAAAATATATTTGACATAGGAGAAATATTCAGAACCTATGAACAATTCAACAAAGTCATCCAACGGCTACCTTTTCCGAAAATAGTGCCAAAGATGGGGGGGCAAGCCTTTACAAACTAACTTACCAGCCATACTTCTAGGAATTGACAATGTGTAAGAGCTGGGAAATAATGGTTCAGAACAAGGTAAAAGAAGAAAGAAAATGAAGAAAGAAGGGAGATTAGATAAAAAAAAACCCCCAAATAGTTGTAAGCGAAACCTAATGTCACAATTACGCGTTGCGAGCACCTACGTATGTTTGACGCTTACATGTGGACGGCGAATAAATACGGTCATGGATAGTTCATACAGGGAGAAAAACATTGGTTGCAAATATATCCATATATCAAATATAATAACAAGAGGCATTTATATATATACAAGGTAGAGGGGCTCTTATTTGCGCAGCCACCTCCAGGACGCGATTTAATTTGAGCCTACCGTGGTCCAAATTTTTTTTTTTAAAGCCAAAACACCCGCTCAAATAGTGTAACGACCAACATCACCACCGCCGCCAGTCCAAGAGCCGGTGAAGCCGTTTTGGGTGACAATAAAAGTGTTATCAGCCAAGCGCAGAGTGTTGACTGCATCCTTAGAACACAAACCGAAGGCTTGAAGATTGCTGGGATTGCTGGCAATCCAGTGCGTAGTTTCTATTGTTTAGACATTAGTATTTAGATTCTTAATAGGGAGAAAAGGTAAGAAAAACGTACGTTGGCACTGGAATTGGCCGCAGCCCTGACCAGGGCCACTGAAAAAGGCCCATGAGGCAGAGGCGTATGTATAAATGTTAGAGCCTCCATTGATATAGTTGGCGAAACCCATTCGGCAAAACTTGCCATCAGCACCGCCACCAGCACACCAGGAGAAGTTCGGATCTCCCCAAGTGGCAACGTTGGCAACCCAAGGGGCGGGGACAATCTGCTGAGTGTTGCTGCCTTGATCATAGTTGGTCTCTGACTGTAGCAGAGACACAACAACATTGTTGGCGCTGTGCAAGTTGAGCTGGTACAACCACCAGTGCTCACTTCCCAAGGCATACAGCCAAGTTGCTTTGGTGGACTCGACAAGAACGCCGCCCTTGCCAGCAATGCTCGTTCCACCACCGAAATCTTCAGAAATGTGATCCGCAACCCAGTTCCAGACATTCTGAAGGTAAGCGGAGGAGGTCTTGCTAAAGTGGATACCAATAAAGGCGGCCTTGCACTCGTTGCTGGCGCTGGTGCAAGCGCTTGCCAGAGCATCAGCACCACGGGTACCGCCAACGGTGACCAGAGAGTTCCAGAGAGCGACGTCACCTGGAGCGTTGCCAGCCATGTTGAACTGAAGAACAATGGCGCCAGGAAGGACATCAGAAACAGTGAAGCGCATGTCCTGAATCTGGGCAACGCCAACATCGCCAGGGCGACCAACGGAAACGACGGGCTGAGGGCTAGCTTCATTCTTGAAAAAGGCACCGTTACCTGTGATGGTGGCCCAACCCTCGCCAACGATGCGTGATCCCGGGGGAATGAAAAGAGTAGAGTCAACACGGTACTTGCCGAAGGGGAAATAAGCAATCTTGCCTTGGCTGGCCGCCATCTGCAGAATAGCGTTAAGAACACCTGACTCGTCGACGGTATGATCACCCAGAACCTTACGGTTACCATTCTGGCTAGGATCTTTCACGTTGATAAAGTCCGAAAGAGGATTGTTGGCGAAAGTAGGGGGGGCAACGTATGGGTAGTTGCCACCAGGGGCCAGCACAGAAGGACGTTGGTTTGTGGAGGTGACTGCCTCATAGATAGGATTTCCGCCCACTGTGTTGCCGAAGGAATAGGTGTTGACATGGCTGGTACCGGCAAGTAGAGTGTTACCTCGAGCAACGACAATAGCAGAGTTGGTATTCTTGGATAAGTTTTCAATCATAAAGGATGGGAAGCCAGTAGTGGTAAAAGTCACACCAGAGTTGAGGGACGTGGCATCGATAAGGGCAATCCAAGGGGCACCGCCAGTGTTGCTAATACCAGTTCCACAAGTGTCAAAGGTCGACGAGAAGATGCTAAAGGTATTTCCACCGCTGATGAGCATGCCAACGGTGTTCTGGAAGAAGTAGATATTGTGGAAAGAAGCCTGTTGATGGCCAGCAATCCAGATACCATTCTGACCTCTCTCAATGCGAACGTCAGCAAGGCCAAGAGTAGAGCCTCGGCCCATTTTGATACCAGTATGGCCGTTGCCATTTTGGGAAGTGGCCATGGTAATCTTGACATTCTGCAGAGAAGCAGCTTGAGCGACACCCCAATATAAGGCAGTGAATGCATTTCCGCCAGGAATGGCAGTTGTGTCCAATACAACGTTCTTCAAAGCAACGGCGAACGAAAGCTCTCCCATTATGCCAGTACCAGGATCTTGGCCGGTGATGAGAGTCTGGTCGCCAGAAAAGCCGGCGGCAGCTTTGATGATAGGAGGGTTTGTTGGATCGCCCATCAACACGGTATCAGTGTTGAACTTCAACGTCGAACTGAGGGTATACGTTCCAGGGGGGATATACACCACCTGAACAACGGAGTTAGCCTTCTATAATGTATTGTGTCTTCGCAATGAAGGGCAAAGTTTGAATAGTCTTACTCTTGGCTGAGATGCTAGCCACTTTTGATGACGTTTGTTGCCGCCGTCGCTAGTAATGGCAGCTTGGAGAGCAGCTCCATCCCCTGGGTTGACTGTCTGGTAAACTTGATAGCCAAAGTTGCCATCGAGGTCAGGAGCGAAACCACGGGGAGCGTTGACATGATCCATGTTGGGGTAATAGAAACTGGTGGCACGCTTGGTAACACCTTCATCACTGGCAGGAGGGCTGGGGGTTGGCGAAGCAGACGCCGCGCCCAGCAAGAGCGCAACGACCGCGGTGAGCTTCAACATCTTGCCGATCGATGACCAACAGTGATCGTCAATCTATGCAAAGTATTCAAAGAGCTGGAGCTCGCCGTTCTGGGATAAGGAGGAAGGGAGATCGGCAAGGTATCTTCCAAGAGGGTGAAACATGCAGGTCTTTATAGTTGATTCAGCCATGGTGCTAATAGTCCGGTTTACAGTCAAATTCTTGTCACCTTGGATACTCTGGAGTTGTGGTTTCTTACTCGTACTAGTGCTTCCTCTCCATAAATCTTCCATCCGAATCCGTTGTCACCCCACAGCCCTTCTGCATGCATGAAGATTCACCACACTTGCTCACCATTCGGCCCGGATCTAATCCAAGTGTCAGCGTAATGGTTAAGAGAGGCGTTGCTAAACTGTTACTTAGATTCCTACCTCGTACAGGGCGGTTTCTTTTTGGGCATAGCGTTTGCTTGGAAGTATCAGGGATCAAGAAGACTGCTGCTTTGAGTGTCCAATCGTGATCGCGGAGACTGCGGAGATTTGTTAGACTCCACAAGGGCAATGAGGACGTAATTGGAAGTTGAGAGATTCTCGACTATGTGAGAAGAACAACGTACTTCATAATTGAAATTCTCAATCTAGGACAAGTGACAAGGTCTCAAAGAAAAAACAGCGGCCAACATTTGAGTAGTATTTGGCACCCATAATACAAGTAAGCAACTTGAAAGTCTTTCTTCTCTTCCAGTGATCTGATACAGAAACGAATATCAATCCTCATTAGAGATCAGTCCCCCTTGCATATTTATTCGGCTCATTAGGTAGGTCATTACTTCATAGGTAGGGGTGCCTGGGTAGTATGGGGAGCGGTCTTGTTAGTTTCCTACTTAAGACGTCTAACCTTACGGGCAAGCTTCTACGAGTACGTACCTGTTAGGTAGGTGATTAGCATATGCACCCTGGCCCTGGTGGGTTGATTCTATGCGGGGGAGTCAACCGCCCTCACTTTACACAGGTATCGTTCCATTTGTATCACCAACCGCTTGTCAGATGGTAAGATGCGTAGGTCATCAGGTATTGACAATAGGCTCTTTTGCTGACAGACGCCTGATAAAGAGGCCGAATCATGTTTGATTTGAGCTGAGCTTCCAAAGGTGAAAGAGAGGTGAGAAGCACCAACGCCGACGCTACGAGTAAGGATAAAAATAGAGTTACAAGGCGCTTGTACTACTTGTAAGAGCAAGGCTGGCATGGCAGATTAGGTAAGCAAGGGGTTCCTTTTATCATACAAGTTATTCTAAAAGTATTGATATAGATTAAAAAGCAACAGATATTATATTCATATTTATTCATAATTAATATAGCAACTTTTACAGCATTTGTTACTTCAATATTAATAAAGAAGATTTGTAAAAATAAGCGGGACTACTAGAGTACGCGCATATACTCATAAATCACAATATAAGCAGCAGCAAATGGGTGTCTAATTATAAACGCCACTTTGATGTGAGCAGAAATTGTCTCGTTCTGGTAAATTATATGGCATTATACTATTTACTACTCCGTAGTACCTGATAAGTTGCATTTGTGGAGCACCCAACTTTCTTTGAGTTCAACTTCCTATCCAGGCCTGGTTGAGAAGGAATACGGTTTACTAGCACTTAATAGTATGGATTCTTGAGCTTACAAGTTTCCTATGCGATTCTAGGGCCACTTGACGTCGCAGTCCCGCTATGGAGGGTTGCGTACAAGTATTGACTACGGAGTACGAGTACGAAGTACTGGTAGTATTACGGAATATCTTGACTCGAGTCCCGTACAAAGTAGTTATACAAAACTTGAGCCCAGTAGCTAAAGTGACCACCAATCTAAGTAAGATTATTCATTGTCCTGCTTGCTCAATTAGGGAGGTGCTTTATTAACTGGTAGCTTAACGAGTTAGTATGTCCTTAGCGAGTGAACAGCGTACTTACATACACGTGCACAAGGTTCGACAGCATGAGGTCATCCAAAATGATCACCAAGACAACTGACTCTTCATTCTATAAGTTAAAGAATACTCGTTTATAAATTGTACTACATAGTTATATCACAAGAATCAATGCCAGCAATTAGAAGCTGAAACAACCAGAAGTGGCGCGGCTCATGGCCCCGCTGTTCATCTTCTGTTTGCTGCTTCTCTCAGAAGGCTTAGGCCACTAGCAATGCTGTCTAATGGGTGCTCCGCTAAGGATATCACGCTCACCTGACCACGCGCCCATTGGTCCAGAACGTTTTGCAAATTTTCCTCCAAGCAGCGTTCCGTATCGCCAATATCGCCCGCCAACTTAGTCGAGACACCACCAAAGCAGCTCCTCAATCCGAGATATTTTTGCCTCATCGACGACTTGCAAGTACCCCACGAAAGGAAGAAGAAGGTCGCTTTGGGCAGTATCAATTGATTTACTCCATATTCCCCCGCTTTACACGGTTTTCGTTTTCCCACATCCATCACAATGGGCAACGTAAGACAAATTCCCGCTATTCCATGTGCAAAGCCCACTGCGTCGTTCCAGCTGTCTGACTTGCAGAAACAATGTTTAGGGCGCAAAAGCACAGCAGAAGCGCGAGCGCAACCAAAAGGATGGAAAAGCTGCCAAGTCACAGCTCAAAGTTGTATGTTCTATACCTAATGACTTATCAAATCTCAGCCGCGGCTGACACCCTACTTAGAACCAGCAAGCAATGGACATCCAATGCCAAATCTGCAAGTCAACGTTCTTGAAAACCACAAAAGCTCCTGCGTACGCAACCTCCTTACCGCATCATATCTATAGATAGAGAACATTTGTTAACTATTAGCTCTTGATTTCGACTAGACTTTTGGAGCACGCCCAAAATAAGCACAGCAAGGGCTTGCCTGATTGCTTCCCAACTTTCGTTGCACCCTGATAAGCAGAGACGAACCATTTTGAAGCTTATATTTAGAAAATTCGGTGTTGCTAGGCTGCTGACAAGGCGAAGGGGAGTTTGGTCGGGAAGCGGAGCATTATAGCATGGGTATTGATTTTCACACACAAAAGTACAATGAGACAGACATAGCATAGCACAGGCTCGCGCTCTGTGGCGGTTCTCGTCATGGTGGTTTTTGTTGTTTCTGTTTCTTCGCTGACCAGTACATTCTTACACTCCCCCCCCCTCCTCCATGGCCATCAGTGCGCTTCTACGGCAGTTGGGGCTACTTCGGCCGCTGGCCTCGACGCATTATTGGCCTCCCGTTTCTGCGTGGCTTGTGCCTGTTCCTCGCGGATTGATCTGAGAATATCCGGATACCAACGCTCTCCCACATCAGGGTGGCTCTTGACCCTATTACGCAGACTTGCCTCTCCCACTGTGGATGCCACAGAGCCCTTGTGAAACGTAAACTCAACATCATCGATGCGACCGCCGTTTCTCTCCACAATCAGGCGTCGCTGCTCCTTAATATCCTCGGGGACCTCACCGATTCCGACCGTTTCCAGCTCTTCGAATTCTGCGTCTAACTTGAGACCCTGGAAAAATGGGATGCTAAACCGTGCGCCGGTGCCCGAAGGAGGGGACAAGACGCGATGTGTTGTTGACACGCAGATGCCTTGTGTCAACGCCTCCATCCCTTGCCCAATGGCCACCACAAGAGTTCCTTCAATAGGAGGACAGTCAATCCAATTGCCTTGGACGTTTTGAACCTGCAAACCCCGGTGGGTCGTAGCTTGAAGCAGGTAACTGGTCAACATACTATCCTTGTGAGGGCCCACGCCTTGACCTTGGGTATCCCCTGGCAGTCCCAGCTCTGCTAAATCCGGGTATTTGACAATCTTGAGCTTGTGCTGCGGCTCCGCCTCAAAATACTTCTCAAAGGCGTCTTTCGGTAATTTAATGGCCTCGGCAATCAGTGAGGTGAAGTACATGGTAATCTTGCCCATTTGACGCATGTACTCCGTGTAAGTGCTGCGAAACCTTGGCGCACTGTCGTCTGATGGCCATTGGTTTGGGCCGAGTAAGTTATAGAATCGAGGCGCGTCGGGGCCCCGGAGGGCATGTTCTGTAGCCAGATCGATCTGTTCCCTGTGATCTTTCGCCCCGGCTGTGATCTCTGCAGATAGCTGAGAATAGCCTAGAAATGACGGGGCATTCTTCATCTCAATCTTTAGCCTATATCACACTTATGTTTAGCAAAAAAAAAAAAAATTGAAAGTAAAAAAATGAAAAGGATAAGGGAAAAGCCCAAAAATTATACTCTCTGAGGATTTATAGATGACGTACTTTTCTTCGAGAGGAATGTCGAAGAAGGCTTTGCCTTGCACTATGACTTCCTGCCATAGCTCTTGTGAAATGCCCACGTTCTTTAGATATAAGAAACCGACTTCCATCAGTGCATGACGGAGCTGGTTCAGGAACTCAGGCTTGGTTACCGGATCTCTAGATAGATCTAGGTCCAAGATAGGGACGGATGTAAAGGCCATGACGTTTTCCCGTTTGCCGAAACAAGAGCTCGTAGTAGGACGCGCCTCTCACACAGCCGAATGTAATTGTTCCCGTATAAATTTCAAGCAGATAAGGCTGAGAATGTTCAATTGATATCGAATTCTCAGTCCACAATTGGTCTTTGCCAGAGTAATTATATTCGGAACGTCAGCATAAGTGCTAATGGCGCCATACGAGTGCGCCTTTCGATGCCATAAAAATCTCCCCACCTCCCCGCACCAAAAATACTAAGCCGGGTGCTGGTGGCACAAACCCCATAATGGATGTTGACTTTACTTAGTTGAGCCAATGCTGCATATCGACTATCAACTAATAATAAAACTACATAAATCAAGGTAACTCTACTCCGTAAACAGAAATTAGATTACCAATCATTCCCTTTCACCGAGAGCCTCAAATGGGATTATGTACATTGTAAGTTCGACTTTCGTTCCTTGCATATGATATGTGTGTCGCCAACGCCAATGGCATGTTTCTCAAAACTCAACCCCCTTTTTTTTTTATATGCAGTCTGCTGGCCCTGCTCATAATCACAGGAGAGATGCAACATTCGTTTCTATTTTATTTTTTCCCCTTTTTCAAAAACAAATATTAACCAACTGGTAATATTAATCCTCCCAAACAAAAAAAACAAAAAAATCTTTCTTTTCTTCTTCAATCTTTCACGCAGTAGCAGCCGACAGTGGTTTAGTTGCAAGGAGGCTGGTGACCTTGTAAAACATGTCCTCGATAGAAGCCCCGGAAAAGGCTGGAGCCGCATCGAAAATATCGGCCAAATATTGCTGTGGTATAATGTTGGTCTGGATATCGTCTTCCTCCATCTCCACATCTTCATCTGCGTTTTGGGCCTCTTCCATCTCGTCATCACTCCCAGCATCATCATTGAGGACAATGGCCAGTTTATTATCATCGGCGTCTTGAGAAGCACTATCGAGTCGCAAATCCTGCAGTGGCTGAGCAGCTAGGATACTTGAGGTGTTTGAGCCTTCGGTGATGGTCCAGATTTGAGCCGCATCATCGAGAGCAACGAATCCACTTGTGCCGGGGACTGAGACGAGGCTGACGATCCGATGAGGGGTGCTGCGAACAATGAGCGGCTCTGGCTCGCTCGGGTGGAAGACCCCTACGCTTGAGATGTTTCCAAGAGGAAGAGTGACAGCAAAGTGACCAGATACCGAATCAACAGCGAGTTGCAGCAATTCGTCAGCTCCAGAGGCCTTGGGCACGACGATTCCGTACCGTAAATCATCGCCCACTACATCATAGACATGTAGCTCTTCCGAGAGGACGATCAGATATTGTGATAGAATTTTTAATGAATGCAGCTGTCCCTTCCAGAGCCCTTCCAGGATCTTGATAACTTCACCAGAGGCAGTGTTGATCACATACACGGCTCCCGTATCAAGGGCGCCAAATGCCGCAAACAACGTAGAACCATCTTCTGAAAATGCGATGCGGCCTTGAGCCATGACAGGAATAGATGCGTCGTTAGGGATATCTGCGATAGCATCCCGGCCAAGCCCATCACCAATCGGGATCACTCGGGAACAGACCCACGTAAAATCTTCGTTATTGAAGTTCCGTGAACCTTGCTGCTGGCGAGCCTTTGGTCTCCATAAACGAACAATGCCATCCCCAGCAATGGTAGCAAAACAAGTTGAGGAGCTGTTTGATGCTAAATCAAGAACTGTTTCTGGGTAGCTCGTCATATGTGGCGCATTAATCCTTGATACGAGGGCAATTGAGTTGTCATCACTATTGACTCTCCAGAATTTGAGATATGATTCATGCCTTTCTTTGAGGAACTGGTCCCCGATGTCTCCACTGACGGTTCCAATATCTCTAGCTGAAGGAGTCCAATCATCAACACTAGCCAACCACAATCCATCTGCAGAAAAGGCAATGTGCGTAACAAGAGGCTCCTCAATGGCGTAACCTTTGTTTGTCAAGTTTACATCCGTAGGTTGCGTGCGAGCCAAGGCTTGCTTAGAAACGCTCATAAAAGTTTCAAGATCAAAAGACTGCAACAATGGAGCAGAGAAGTCTCCAGTCATTGTTGCCTGGCGACCGTTGCCAACACAAACGTGAAGCTTGGAGGGCTCC
This sequence comes from Trichoderma oligosporum, assembly GCA_015266385.1. Classification (NCBI taxonomy): domain Eukaryota; kingdom Fungi; phylum Ascomycota; class Sordariomycetes; order Hypocreales; family Hypocreaceae; genus Trichoderma; species Trichoderma oligosporum. The sequence goes on along the minus strand of JACBYL010001004.1, from coordinate 11,937 downwards.
GTCGACTTGATAGCAGCGGGTATTGGTCGCCGTACTTTGTTCGCTACTGACCAAACACGTTGTACAAGTAAATCCTTGGGTGTTGCAGCTTCAACGGCAGCAGATTGAATGCCAGACACATATGCCATCGGCTTCAATTCAGCCGTGGATAGAATCATCGTTGAGTTGTCATCGAGATGAACAACATATGAAGATCCACTAGCAGATACAACAATGTTCTCTATACTACCTGACAAGTGCGGGAGGAAGTCTTTCTTATTTGTGTCCATTTGCCAAGTAACAAGGACATTTTCGGACCCTCCAGAGATCATATAGTTGCCTAAAAACAAGTCAGTACCTTGTCGAAAAGAAAGAAAAAATTCAATAAGTCTGCGCGCAGCATACCGTCTCGAGACCACTTGACTGTATGAACCGCCTTTCGATGCCAGTGATACTTTTGTGCTTGAAGTCCTGCTTTGGTAGTATTGGACTTCCCAAGCGATTGGCTTCGAGATAGAGCATCGTGGTATAGATAGATTCCTCCTCGCGCGCCACCAGCAATAACATCCACCACTTTGTCATAATCTCGCCGCCCCTTGTCCCTACTACCGGAGAGAGCAGACACTGGATATACCCTGAAATCGAGTGTTGTTACAAGGTCGGGTACGTCAAAAGAAAAGAACTCGAAGTGGAGTTGTTCAAAGTTGTTCGATTGAACTTGTGATGCTACACCAAGGAATAGGCAATCATTCACAGCGCCAACCAAGACGAGTCCGTCCTGGCTAGACTCGACCAAGTGTAGCCCATTGCCCGGCTTCTTGATGGTTAATATATTCTTTGACAAAGGAGATGAAAAATGATCACCGCCGTAAGCAGTCAATTCCATCCGATTTAATTTATTTGACTCAGCCACCACGACAATATCTTCATTTGCACCTGAGATCCTGGCTGGCATTACCGTAATAGCTTTAGCAGTGCTCGTCACTGTCTGAAAGCTCTGGTGCGTCTCGTTTGTCTCTGTCCAATTAACATGGTAGATGTGGCCATCCGAGCATGCAACCCAGACATATTCAGGGTTCTGAAGAGACAGTTTGGTAGCAACAATGTTGGCAGGGGATATGCCCGTTGGTGCAGACGTGTCAACCGCTCTTATGGGAATCCGTCTTTGGAGCAGAGAGTCGCTAGTCGTATACACTTGGATAGAGGTATTGTATGTCAAGATTAGGTATCTGAATAAAATTAGAATGGGGCTTTTCTTCAAGAAGATGGTTTGGTCTCTTACTGGTCATCCTGAGTTAGAATGGGGTCAATGTCGAGTATTCTGCCACCCATGGGCTTCGAGATTCTCCAGCCAGTTTCTCCATCATGAGAAAGGTTAATGATGTTCTCTTTACTGTTTCTCCTTCCTAACGCTCCATTTTGAAGATTATTGTCAGATTCGAAGTCCCCGTCAGCTGTAGACTCTGCTTTTTCATGCCCATTGCTTTGGATTCCCTGTTGCGGCTTTGATCTCTTTGATCGTGCGCCGCCTTCATTCGCCTCTCTCTTTCGCTTTTTGGTCGCTTCGTCCATTGACTTGGAGAGCCTACTTCCCGCCATTTTCAATTTCAACAAAAAAAAAAGAACTTGTAGAAAGTCGAGATGAAGGATTTTTGGAGAGCAATTGGCAAGCTACAGCGCCAAGTTACTTGGCCAATGTCCTAGGAGCAATGCGCCGCAGAAATTTTGGTGCCGCCGTGAACTTTTTCCAACTATCAGCGATAAGATAAGCAACAAGGCGGCAGAATTTCGGCAACATATATTTTTCGGCCATCCGCGTCGCCTCTAAAGGAACTCTCATGCTCTCTCGAGTTCTTTATTCTGTACTGTGTTCACGATCGCATCGCCAAGATGATTATTCCCATCCGCTGCTTCTCCTGTGGAAAGGTAGTCACTTAATTATTATTTCAAAATGGAAAATCTTTACTAATTAGCACAGGTCACCGGCGACCTTTGGGAGCGCTATCTCCAGCTGATTGCAGATCCACGGAAGACCGATGGGTAAGAGAAGAGATGGTTTTATCCGTGGAACTTGAGCTCGAGACTAACTCGAGAAAAGTGATGCGATGGACGAGCTAGGTCTGAAGCGCTATTGCTGCAGGCGCATGATCATGACGCACGTCGACCTTATTGAGAAGCTCCTGAAGTACGACTCCTACTAAATACCAAAGCACCCCTGATTACTAACGAATATCCTAGATATACCCCCGATGGACGAAACGAAAAGAAGCAAAGATTAAACGAGTCCGCTTAAGTTCATGGGCGAGGAGAAAGACGATATACACAGTTTGGCGTTTTTGGATCTTGTTATTACCTATATTGTGGATTGGCGCAAGGAAGAATTGAAAACTCAGATTGCAACGATACTGGCAAGCCGCTGATAGCTCCGTAATAATGGAACGAGGAAATCTTCTCTACACATATTTGCACATAAAAATAAATATATAGCGACCGCCATACGTGCTACTGGAAGCTTCCTCCCATGACTAAGGGATATAGTGAATTTTATAGGGGAATCTTTGCTGCCAAGTTGGATCTTGAAGATGATTACCAAGACTTGGTAGCTGATATTCCATCAATTGGAATTCCAGACCGGCCGTTGGTTATATTGCATAAAATTGATATCAGACAGAGTCTCAGTGTCGTCTCTTATCTACATATGTGCATGTTAATATCTTGAGGGGATACTAGTTTTTCGCTCTGCCCACTCACCGCTTCTTACTGCATCGTTATAGAGTTGGTTATTTCGTTTCTGGTATGTGTGTTAGGGACCTCAAAAGGCGTCTACCGATTCAGGGTAGATCAAGCGCCTATCAACCACCAACACATGTTCATACAGTAGCGCAACTAGGCCAGTGCTGCTCTTCATGATAAACGCTAAGATGGACGAGCAATAGAGAGCACCCTATTCCCTTCTAATTTCAAACAGCAGAATGTCAAATTTTGCGCATCACGGCTAGGTACGTAGGTAAACGAGTACGAGTAGTGTCTTGATGTTGTTTCCCTCAGCTACCTACAGGGATATAACGTGGGGGAACCACTACGACAGCCCCAGGATGTTGTTGTTGTGATGAGACATTATCGAGCCTTTCAATTGTGGTACATTTCCAGTTAGCTCAAAGTCATCTATGCTATCATAATTTGCATTAAAGCAGTCGATAGGCAAAGGCTGAAACAGCTTGTATGCAGTAGGTATAGTATTAAAGTTTTCATTCTCCAGCCCTCATCTCTCGAATCATATGACAGATATCTGAATCCCACCACCAATAAATAGTCGCATATTAGCTTTGGCAAAAGAAAAAGGTTCGGACCAACAACCCAATAGAGGCGGAGTGAGCTAGTGCAAGCGAACAACAACTGTCGTATCAAAAGAAGGAAATTTGCGCCCATACACAAAAGGGGCGTTTATGCAATGCACTCTATAGTGGCAACCTCCATCACCTTGCCGGTGGAGGTGAAGGGCGCAGGTATGGACGTTTGCGTTGCATCTTTTGTCAAATCACAAACGGTGTTGCATTACTTGTCAATTTTCCGTCACAGCGCAGATATGTGACAGCAGCAAATCTGCATGAACCCGGCTTTTACAGGAGTTTGAACATGAGTTGGTCATGTGAGTCGTAAGTATTTGCGCTTTTACACTTTGAATAAAAATTTGCTTTGCGGCCCAACATGACCTGTAGCTTGGTATGAGAAGCTCTTTGAGAAAAAGAAAAGAAACCTTGCTATAACTAGTATACTTTCACGGAGCTGTGAGGCTTCAGTTTCAGGATAAGAAAGGGTTGTGGCTTGAGAATAGGCCTCTCTATTGTTCATTGTTCATAACGAGTGTGGCCTTCTTACTTGGCATGGCAAAAGCAAGGAGTACTCTATAAGTGCTTCCTCAGAAGATATGATACCGCATGTAAAATGTAACAAATGCCCGAGACAGTTTGACTAAAATCCCACGTCCACAGCAAAAAGTTACCAAGTACTCCGTAAGTAAAGCCCAAGTTGGCCTTTCTTAAATTTCTATATCCGAATTATTTCCCATCCTGTTTGGCCTCCTGCATTACACCCGATTAGAGCTTTTCCCATAAGAAAATATCCGTATGGGTATCTAATTAAATCCGCTCACAACTCGGCGAAGAGAAATCGGCGACCCACAAACGAGTGGTCAAGTTGAAGGTGGAGTCATCTCCAAGGCTAACCTGTTTTGTATCAACAGTAGCGCCGGGACCAGATCGTCGGGTCAGGCTCTGCCAATCAGGAAGAGGGCTGACAAGTAAGGAACAGCAGTACGTACACTGGCATCGCGGGTCACGAACCGAAAGGCGGCCCCGTCTTTAGATTACCGCTGTGATAAAAAAGGGCTTTTAAGCTGAGACTTGAATCTTTGAAAAGCTTCGCCGAAGTTGTGCTATTGAGAAGGAATGGAGCTCCCAGGATTGTCCGTGGTAGTTATGGAGTAGAATGAAATGTGTGTGTAAAAAGCGAGTCAGCCCAACTGCTTTGTCTTGCCCTTGCGACCAACAACATAACTTGTCTTGCGACGGAGTCCCGCCATGGAGTCCTCCGTAATTCACATGCAGTCCAGAATTCCATCAATTGTGACTCGACACGCTAGCACAGCCAAGGCAGTGGCGCAAATTCAGCGGTTGCAGCTGAAGATAATTGATGTGTACTCCGTACAGGGTACTTATAGTAGAACTAACCTAGAACTCCGTACAAAGGCAGTACAGGCAAGGCTCTCAATTTTTTTTTTAAATTTTTTTTTTCCTTCTCGGCTTCGCATATTCTCCATGCATGCTCTGCCGGAGAGGCCTTAGTTTGTCGAAAAATAGTGGCTTGTAAGTAAAAGCATGTCATCCACCTGAATTTAAGCGCCGACGCCTGTCGACATCCATGCAACCTCTATCCACACTGCAGCTGATACTGTTCGTGAGTGGTCAGCCGTATTCAAGCTCTCTTCAAGAGCTAGGGGCAGCGCAGCAGTACCCCGCCCCTCAACTACTTTGTTGTATTCATAGCTGTCAATGTTTGGGTTGCCTTTTTCACTGAGCATTGGTGTGGCGTTATGAAGACTGAAAGTAAAGTAGCGTTCACCAAGTAAACTACATGTACTCAAAATACTATCCTCTACCTATACTTTATAAGGAATACAGAGCGAGAAGCTCAAAAAAGTTAGTAATAGTGATTGTACTGAGTATGATTCTGTGATTCATCAGTAGCTTCGCCGACTTTGATGCGTTCCTTCGTTTTCTAGCTGATCCATCTGCACGCCAGCAAAGCGCCAGACGCGGCTCTGCACGAGACAATTACTGCCATGGCATTTCTCCTTTGAGCGACGGGCGTCATTCCCAGCTTGCCAGCCCACCACCGGCTGAAGGAAGCAAGCAGTGCTCCATAGACGCCTTGTCCATCTTAAGCTGATTTCCCCCACGCAAGACGTTGTTCTTCAGTCAATTACCAAGTCGACAAGTATTACGAAGCAGTACATTTTACTTGTACGAGTTCACTGAAGGCTAAGCGACAAACTTGCTACTGCGTCTGGCGGCTTTTGTCTGTTCTTATCCACACGGGTGCAGCCGCATATGAAGCCTAATTGATGGCCTCATCATTTTTAACCGCGGGTTCAAGCCCAGGAATAGTAATTTGAAGTCGTACAAGATATTTGGAGGCATCTTTGGAGTTGGAGATGCCCCATTTGCTCATGTTCATGCCCTTCAATGTTCCTCGTCATACATTTAAGTGGTGCTAGGTACTTTGGCACCTACTGTACGAAAGGCAGTCGCGTTCGTGCCACTGGGGCGCTACTGCCTGCCAGCAATCTAGTTGAATATCAGCCATTCAATAATCAACCCATCGCCTTTGATGTGCGATGGGCTAGGCTTTGGAGAACTTTGGCCTCATCTATCTATTCTCAGCTAGACCAATATTTGGGCGGCCCTCCATCAGTCTCGCATCTGCTCTTCTCGTCTATCAGCCGCCAATTTACTTCAATTGTCTGTCTAGCTGCTGACAAGCAGGTACTTCGTGTACAAACCAGACCCAACTCTGTACCAAAAATCCTCCAACTTGCCGGATCTAGGCCGAGCTCCCCTCCTCTCCCCGCTTAGACTAACACACAGAGAGAGGCTCATTAGGCTCGAGCTTCAGTCCAACAGTAATAGGCAAATAGGCAGAGAGAGAGGCAGAGAGAGAGAGAGAGAGAGAGAGAGACAGCCCAGGAACCTCTCTGGCGCCCCATTCTTTTACTTTTGCTTGTGCAGCCTGTGCGTTGCCTGCTGCAAGTCCTGAACAGGGGTGTGCTAACCCCTGGCCCCATCTGCCCGGCCGCAGCGTCTCTTAAATCGGCCAGCCCGCCATCCATCCTCCGTACAAAGTACTGCTTTGCCTGATCTACGATTGGCAAGTTTCAAATTGCAGCTGGCTTTTATTCTGGAAGCACACTGGCCGTGCTCGAGGCCCACGACTGCGACCGTCTCTGCTAGTGCTACGAAACACCAACATTCCCTTTCATCTCGAGACCTTGACCTCCAGCAGCGCTATACCTCGCCACGAACACAGCGTAGTTCTCCAAAGGCTTTCCGTGGGGCAATTGGAGGTGTACTTCATTGTCGGCTTCTCGAGTTTCTTGGATGCTGTGCGGTTTTTTTCGAAGAGCAAAGAAAAAAAAACATTTCTGTATAAAAATCAGATTCGACGTCGCGGTCATCACCAGCGATTGCGCGCTGTTAGCTCTTGCGCATTGATCGACTATCATGGCCCTCGAAGCGCCCCTACGATCATCCACAGGAAGCTTACAGTTTACATTCGGCCATCACGAAGATATGTCTGCGACGTCTGAATCTGATAGGGTCAGATCCCCTTTCAGAATCATGTAAGCTCATTATTCTTACATAGGCAGCAGTAGTCTAGCCTCGCTCACCAACTTCTTCACTCTAGGTCCTCTCCTCCACCTGCCACAGATTCTGCGTCTCTCCGCCCTGACTCTATGCATCATCGTTTTTCATCCCACTCATTGCACATGTTGAGCCCTAGCGATATTGTCGGGCCATCGCCTGTAACTTCCAACGGCACTGAAACAACGGAAATAGAAGATGACATTGCCGACGATATCGAACAGGATCAGATAACAAGAGAGAATCCCTCTCATCCTTCAAAAGTAATTATAGCTATATACCATATATATGTACATCTAGGGGGGAAATCGTTCAGCTAATAGTGGGTTATCCGTTGTGCAGATGTTCGCGCTTACTACCAATCTTCCGGAAATCGTACGTCAAGCCAACCCTGAAGAAGCTGTGTCGGTTATTCATGCTCCGGAGAGCTTCGCTAGCTGGGTGAGCAATGCATACGAATTTAAACTATTGTGCAGTTATAACGTGGCTAAATCGATGTAGGCGGCCAGCGAGCCCTCGGCCAAATCAACCGCATCAACCGATAGATCATCCCCAAAAGCAGATGGAGCCAGTCAGCCATCGGCCACCGGTACCTTCAATAGTGTCAGTCTAGCCTCTACCTACGCTAAAGAGACTGACTACCTGTAGACTTTGAGTTTCAAATACTAACAACCATCGTTTAATAAAGCCTCCTAACCACCCCGCCCGTCCTCCCATCTCTACCGACGTTAAACCTGTAAGATATAGTCTAGAGAGCGCCACACCCCGAGCACAGGACTTGGAGGACATGCTTGTTGATGGCAGCCGAATGCGATCCAGCAGTACTAGCAGTCTCGAAAGTTAGTTATCCCAGTTTCCAAGAGAGTCGTACCACCACTAACCAGACCCAGAAATTGAGGAGCAGACCGAGGCAGAGGTTGATGATGATGACGACGACGACGACGACGCACCCTTTCCTCATGTGCCTCAAGTTGCAGATGAGATTGGTGATTTGCGAACTCTTCTCCACGAATCTTGGACTTTGTGCAATACTCTAGCCAATCTGAGCTCGATTCATCGATCGAGAGCCTTTAGAGAATCTGCAACTCCTGATGCTGTTGAAAGGGCATGGAAAGCGTGTTGGAAGCTGTGCCACCGACTCTACGATAACCAGGATGAAGATCCGGCATATTTAAGTGTCAAGTTCAATCTAGACTTATGTCGTGACTTTTGCCAAGCCCTATTTGATGTCCGCGAGAGGAAAGATGAACTAGCGGATTCTGTCCTGCGAGTAAGCTTTGAATTGAATAATCAGTGAGTGCTACCACAGACATTTCATTTTCTGGTGTATCTCGTCTAATGTTGCCCAAAAGCTTGTACAGCGCACAAGACAACCGAAATCTTCCAGAACAGTTTCGGGAAAGGACTCTCGACTTCTACATCACATTATGCCATCGCCTGATGAAACAACGAGGTGAGCTCCTTGGTAAAACAGATCAGCTCCTTGGGGCTTGCTGGGCTCTTGCCGAAATGTTGTTCAGCTTGCGCCAGAATAGGCTTGACTGCAAGCCTCCGGATGCAGAATTACTCCTCTCTGCCGTCCAGGCCTGCTGGGGACTTGGTGACATATTCAAAGACAGCTGGGCAAAGGTGAATACAGACAGAAACACGCCTCGACCCTCCCAGGCGAGTTTCTTTTCTTACGCCTCCGACCAAACTGGGCGTGAAAGCCGACAATCAAATCGCTCATCGCGCCACTCAAAACAAGTGAGCATAAAGAGCTCCCATCAAGAAGAGCGGCCACGGAAGCCTCCGCCAGTTCCCGAAACGCCAGTCACGGAATTTGAAGACACCCCAATCTCCCCGGAAAGCCGCTCTCCCCAAATGCCTAATCTCCTAGTACTCGGCCCTTCCAGCGATGGTGGCCGTGGTGGAAGGTGGTCCAGTAGCGCATCAAACTTATCAAGCTACTCTCATAGCAGTAATAGGACTTCGAGCACCGCGACTACGACGGCAGCATCTGATGACCCCAATGTTTTGCGGGCCAAGGTTCTTGTTCTTCGGGCTGCAATGAATCTCGGGTTCGATCGCGACACTATCACTGACCCCAAGGCAGCGCCAGCTCAGCTACAGATATTTGTACAGAACCTTCCTGCAGACGCGTTCGGTCCTTTGCCAAAAGACACTGCCCTTCTTCAACAGTATAAGAATTCTGTTCTCATGGACGCATTCATCCCTCGCAATCATTCAATTCCCTCCCGAGGCAAACGAGTCTCTGCTCTGGACATGGTCAAAAGCGTTCAAACATTGGCCAGCAGTTCACCTCGCTATGCATATTTGCGTGAACTTTTTAGATTTGTCTTTAATTTCTCTCTTGAAGAGGTCGAATCTCGACGCCATACTAGCATTGCGATCTAAATGAGGCTGTTTTTGGCAGCAGCAGCAGCAGCGGCGGCGGCGGCGGCGGCGGCGGCGGCGGCAACTATCTTTTTTATATACACCACTGGCGGGAGTGAGAAAGAAAGCAATATGAGGTTTAGCGACTATATTTCCTGTTTCTATACACTCTAGATACCCTTTTACAGTATATTTTATGTTGAACATGGCGCTATGGAAGAAACGAAAGAAGACTTATGTGGCGAGCAGAGCAGTTATCACAGGGATGGGTATGAAATGCAAGGTGTAGACGCGGTACGATCACTCGTTTGGATAAATAAAAAACATTTTGATTTCGACACGTCGCCGCAAGGCAAAATCTTTAGAATTTGTTTTAGATTTTTACTTGTGAGGCTTATCGTCAGTCCATATATCAGGTTATAATAGCGCTAAAAGCAAAAGAAAGAAAGAAAGAAAGAAAGAAACGTATATTAACACCTTTACATTGTTGTTGTCCCCAATCCCAGATGTAAGGCTCTTTGTCCCAAATGTAAGATTCCCTTCCGTTTTTTTTTAAAAAAAAAAAAAAAAGAAGCTCGGAAAAAATCTAAAAGACAAACAGAAAAAAGAAAAGAAATTTGTAGGTCTTTCCCTCCAAACACAAAAAGCAAATAGTATCAATGCATCAACCGGGAAAAAAATTCCGATTATTCGGTTGGTGGTGGCTCAATTTCTTTTTTTGGTGTATTCAAAGGTGATGAGATGCCGAATGGGTGTCCGTTGGAGGGGACTACCGGCGGAGATGGATTGGGAGCAGGAGAAAAGGGTTGATGACCAATATGATGGTCGGTTAGAAGACTCGGATCGATCGTGCCTGTGAAGTCGCTTGTTGCGCCAAACGGATCGTGGAGTGGAGTTCTAGAGAGTAATGGATTCGGGTATATCTGAGGCTGGGGCTGAGATCGCGTCGCAAGAGGTGAGAAAGGTAACGTCGAGGTATAAATTGGATATGATGATGATGATGGCGAGTAGGCCATTGTGGTAGTGTTGAGAGGAGGATGACGGATCATATTGAGCAGTCTGAGGGTGCCATCGGCGAAGTTGAGATGTCCTTGTTCAGGCTGTGGAACGAAACCATGTTGCTGTTGCTGCTGATGAGTAGACGAGCTCAGCCTTTGTGTATCAGCGTGGTCAAGGAGAGATTGGCGGATGGCCTGGGAAGAATTTGCTGTGAGGCCTGTATATCTCACGTTCTGAAAGGGGAAGTCCATAGGCGGTGGTGGGACAGAGCCGAAAAAAGAGGATTCGTATGGCGTGTGAGTGAGACGAGCCCAGTCCGTGTAGTCTCCCCCTCCCCCTCCCCCTCTCCCCCTCCCCCTCCCCCTCCCCCACCTCCGGCTGCAGCTGGATGCTGATGGATGTATTCCGTAGAGGCTGGTTCGGTGGGCATCTCTTCGAAGCCGGGGACTCGTTGGTATGTCGCGGCAAATGTATGATCTACACTAGGGTGTGTCTCTATTTGCGAGATGGCGGAATCAGCAAGAGTCGGGGTGGTGGGGGTATTGGTATGAACGTGGTGCTGCTGCTCTTGTTGCGGCGGTTGGTTATGCTGCTGCTCCTGGTGGTATGGATAGGGGGATAGAGTGAGATTTGGCATAGGAGATGAGAATTGTGAGGCCGGGAAGACGGATAGATGAGACTGCGGCATGTGAAGCTGGTGTTGGGTAGTAGCTGGCGATTGGAACAGTGCGGGAGATTGTTCAGTCGACTGATAGTGATCCATGATCGGGGAAGACTGTATCAAATTCGAAGGATTCATGTTGCCACTAACGTTGATGAGCCCTGGCGAGTTCCCAGTTCCCCAGCCTTGGCCATTCATTGACAGGCATGGCGTCCAACCAATGCCAGTGCTTGTACCGTGGAGCTGAAAAGGTTGCGATTGATGATTGTTTCCATACATTCTCGCGTAGAAGTGATCGTGGCTATTGTCGGCCAGCGTGGCTACCGGTGTCGAGAGCGGATGTGCATGCGGTTCGGTTACTTGAGCATCCATGGTGGCCCATTGCGATGCTCCCTCACACGCAGTGACTCCTGAGATCAGCTCCGATGAAGGGCTCTGCTGTGTTTGAAGGTCTAATCGCTGTGTCTTGGTGGTTTGCTTTATCAATCTTAAAAGTTGAAGAAAATCCATGTTAGTGATGCTATTACAAAAATAGCATTAACCAATAATAATAAGAGTAAGAAGAAGAAGAAGAAGAAGAAGAAAACACATACCTTTCCAGCATATCACCTGAATCCTGAGTGCTTCTCTTACGTTTGGATTGTACCGCCGTCATGTTTCCAACTTTAGCATCATTCTCACTCTCTCCTACCTGTGTCGACGGTCCGGCAACATCGAAGATTCCGAAACTATTATCATTCTCGTTGTCATCTGCATCTGCATCTTCATGTTCATGTTCACTCAAGGCGCTCGATTTGGGAGACGTGGCTATTCTGGGAGCTCGAGTATTCACCAACGGACTGCTGTAAAGACGCGAGGCAAACATGTCATTAGCTTCAAGTGTAATATATATATCTTCCATCACTGGAAAATGTGCTCGACTTTTCTTTTCTCCTTCCCTAATCTTCACAACAGAGGCTAGCAAAGAGTATTGATGATGAAAAGGATGAATACCAGTAGGGA
>JACBYL010001003.1:0-20327 GCA_015266385.1 Trichoderma oligosporum | reverse complement strand
CCCCCCCTCTAGACCCGCCCGCGTGCGCCAAGCGTCTAAGAGACAAGAGCCACCCTCTTGTACGACTCTAGAAGTCGCCTTCGACTTTTCTCTGCTTGTTCCGCGAGCTGCGGCGCTGCGTCTTGCGTCCAAGTTCTTCGACCAACTAAATCGTTCTTTTTCTTCCCTTTTCCTGTACCATTACAACTTGTCCCAAAACCTGTCCAGATAACGCACTTGGCTGTGTGTCCTCTGCAGGGAGCACCCTCTCTTTTTCTTTTTTTCTGCTTCTTTTTCTTCTGCTTCTTCTTCTTTTTCCCTTCCCTTTTCAATCTCACAAAATATCCTCGCCAGCCACGATCCGACGATAGACTCTGATGCTACTCACTCCACGTCGCTCCCGTCATTGACCTTCTTCAACTCGTTCCTTATTCTCTTTTTTTCCTTCACACACACACTCACACACATACACACACACACACACACACCCCTCCAATTTTTAGGTGTCTCTTAAGAGCAAGTATCTCGCCTTCATCGTCGCCTCCGGCCGCCCTGTCGCATCAACTTTCATAACAAACGCTTTCCTTTTTGAAACTTTTGTCCCTTTCGAAAATCGCGCGACCAAAAAACGCACCCAATTTTATTCTTGCTCAGCTTTGAAATCTTTGTGCAGCCTTGATTCTGTACTCGCTCCACGGTCTCCGCCGCTTAAATCAAATTCCGAGACATCCTCATCTCGAATTGCTATTCACCTTGTGCTTCTTAAGCCTTGCGCTCAGTAATCCTTGCCCGTGTGGCCAACGTGCTCCAGTCGCGAGACTGGTAGCCTTCCGTTGCCCACCATGGATATCCTCGCATGCCATGTCATTTATGTCAATCGCAGTGTTGGGGAGGCCCGGATGGTGCGCGCCATCCCAGACGACCCTGCGGCCTCGCCGACAGGCGCTACCCCCGATTGGCGGCGCGATCGCGTTCGACAACTTGTCCAGCCTCTACTTGATGCTTTTGGTGACGGTTTGTTTTCCTGGTTTCCCTTTTTTTTTTTTTTTTTTTTTTTTTTTTTTTTTTTGGGCCGTTTGTTTTCCTGGGTTCCCTTTTTTTTTTTTTTTTTTTTCCTCTTTTTCTTTTTCTTCCTCTTTTTTTTCTTCTTTTTTTTTTTCTTCTTTCCCTCTTTTCCTCTTTCTCTCTTTAATATCACCCTGGTCGTCAACGCCCATTGCTTTTGCTGACCCGTTACACAGTTCATGTCTGTGCCACTGGCGCCGGTTGCATGGCCAAGTTGATGCAGCTTCACGAAGCCGGGTCCATGATGGATATGACGCCAACCATTGTTCTTCTAGACACCCCTCACGATGAATGGATACCTGAATCCTATTCCCTACCAAACTCTTCCACTCCCAATCCCGAGCTGGCAAATCGCGACGCCGAAATTCATACGCCTGACGAGAACCTTTATGGCCTGGGCCTTCTTCAGAGGCTTATCACCGAGGCTCACCTGCGAAGCATATCTAAGCTTGTCGTCCCTATCCCCATCATCAGCTATCCAGAAACTCGCGAACAAATGACCGACGGCACCGCCGAGCCGTTTTCAACCTCCACCGGCACTCTGGCGACCAGCCGTAAGCTCATAAGGAGATGCTTGGACCTTGGCGCGGTTGACGTGATAATGAGCCCCCTGGGCCCCAAGTGTATCGCAACGCTGGAAATATGCGCTTATAAGGCCCATAGGGACGCCGCTAGGGACCAGCAGGCGATGATGGAAATAACCAAAGGTCGGAAGCGATCATGGGTCGGGATCAATGAGCAGAAGCCATTTGCCTATCTCCGAGAAGCAATGGTTTCTGGCCTTATGAACGGAATCTGCCGCCTGTCTCCCGAAGAAGACCACATCTCTGGCGCGCACATTGCCGTTTCGTCTGAACGCCAGGCCATCATCGCAGAGGCAATAGGCAGGTGGCATTTTGACGCCCATGAATTCTCCGACGACGAGCTGCTGGTCGCAGCTATGCAAATGTTCAAACACGCTTTGACCTCACCGGAACTTGAGAGATGGCGGATACCAGCAGGTGAGTAGTTTCCTAGTGGTGGGTGCTAGGACAATAAGCAAACCCCCCCTCCTCCTTTTTTTTTTTTTTTTTTCCTTTTTTTTTTTTTTTTTTATCTCATTCAAATACCTGCTGGAATTGAATCTGACCAATGATTTTTTAGACCAACTGATTAGTTTCCTTGTTGCATGCCGTGCTGCATACAACAGCTTTGTCCCATATCACAACTTTCGTCACGTGGTGGACGTTCTTCAGGCGACATTTAATTTCCTCGTTCACATTGGTTCTTTCCCTCCCTATCCATCATGGTCTCAGCCGAGGTTAAGCGTGCCAAAGTCGCCCATCGCCGAGCTCGTCAGACCCTACGAAGCATTGACCCTTCTCATTACCGCCATTGGTCATGATGTCGGTCATCCGGGAGTCAATAATGGCTTTCTCACGACGTTAAACGCCCCATTAGCGCAGTTGTACAATGACCGATCTGTTCTGGAGTCGTTTCATTGCGCTGCATTTTCGCAGATACTTCGAAGGTATTGGCCCGCAGTGTTTGAGGATAGAAAGATGCGTGGCTTGATGATTAGCTCTATTTTGGCGACAGATATGGGCCTGCATTTTGACTACATGAAAAAGCTGGGAACCCTCAAAGAGAAATTCGAGGTCAATGGCAACACTGACGGCTGGAATGGTCACCAAGTCGAAGATGCCAAGGTTCTCGCATGTTCACTTCTTATCAAGTGCGCAGACATAAGCAACGTGGTATGTATTTACTATGCGCAATGGCAGAAAACATGAATACATAAGGACATTAACGCAAGACATCGACGGTTACTGACTTTATCTTCACAGGCACGCAATTTTACGACGGCGTTGAAATGGATGCACATGCTCTCGGAGGAATTCTCAAGGCAAGCTTCGATGGAGGATGAACTCGAGATTAAGTCATCCTTGATGGCACCGCCCAAAAAGGACGTTCTTTCTCTATTTAATGCACAGATTGGTTTCATGAATGTGTTCGCCATACCACTGTTCCAGGGCGTGGCTGAGATAATGCCGGCAATGGAATACACAGTGAATGAGCTCCATATTAACAGGAAATTCTTCGAAGATAAGGTGCAAGAGGAAAAGGCCAAGAAGTCTGACATTGCCAGTGAGGATGACCGACGTCGGCAATTGAGAGAAGGGGCATTTTCACCAAAGACTAGGAGCTTTGCAGCCGAAAATGACAACGAAATGAAACCTCTAGAGATATCACCTGCACCCAGTCCCTCAACAGCAAAATCTTACCATGACCCTCACACCCCCGTGGAAAACCAAGATGTCAACGGTATGGCCTTTAGGGCGGCTTCATCATTTGATGCTGTCGGAGATTTAACCGATGGTGATCCTTTCAGCTGCCACCGAGGAGACGATGCAATGGAAGGTAGACTGGTGTCGACAAAACTCCGAACGAGCGAGACTACGGAAGGTAGCTTGTCTGTGGGTTATCCCGCAGACTGGGCTTCGCAGGCTGCAAGCACGGCTACTGGCAAGATGACATTGTCACCTAGCACACAGGGCACCAGCATTGTTAGCAACGAATCCGGAGAACGAACCCTCAGCGTCCCTGCGTTCAATATGTCGCCGCTTAGCCTTAAGGGGTCACCAACATCACCGCGCCGGGATATGACCTCTGCTGATGAGGAGTCGACCTCCTTTGGAGGTAGCATTGGCAGAGCTGAAGGCAAAGCTCTCAAGAAAAGGCCAAGTAGGTTTAGGATGAAGGACTTTCCCTTTTTTAAGAGGAGCAAGGGATCGAGCCCCCCATTTCCCACTGCAGATACATCAGGCTGAAGAGCCAAGCTGCAATCATACTGGAACTAGGGCAAAGCAGCAAGCGAACCACACGGAAAAAAAAATTCATTGCAGAAAAAAAGAAGCAATATACATCGCTGCCACGCGAAAACGTGCGGAGCGACTACGATTATGGCCCTATGATTTACGAATGCGATTGAGCGAATATAGCCCTTTTTATGCGGGTCACGGCCACGATATGATGTGCTTTTTCACTGATCGCGGAAAGTCATTCGGTCGATTCACGGCGCTGAATCCTTCAAGTCGGCAATATCTTATTACTATCATGTTGCACTATGACGCCTTCTGGGTGGATTTACTAGGAATTAGGAAGGGGACAAAGAGGAAGAAACAAAAAGATGACAAAAAACAACAATTTCAGGGCCAGACCTGGACAAAAAAACAAACACATACATACATATACCTGTATACCTAACATACTTATATACTTGGGAAGGAGGGGAACGGCGATAAGTATATACCCTTGGGACTGGGCAGTTTAGGTCAGGGTGTCATGGCTTCAACTTTATTTTTCTTGCGTTACAACTGTTACTCTCATTACTTTTTTTTTTTTCCTTTCTCTTTTCTCTTTCTTTTTTTTTTTTCTTCTTTTCTCTTTCTTTGGGTTTAGGGCTGCTATGGGTGTATCAAGACATGTATGAACAAGAGAGGAGGACAAAGACAAACTGGAGGAGGCGTTATATGGTAGGATGCAATCGGCTCTGTAGAAAGGCTGCGATGTTCGGGAGAGTAAAAGGGTGAGCTCATGGTACAGAGAGAGATGAAGACAGACACGGCGTCGTGTCGCAATCTCTAAGTGCGCAAGCAGCTGTGATTTTAGTGCAAGGTGCATGGCCTCGAGTTGAATACAAGTTACCCCGACGAAAAAAACGGGCATTCTAAGCTGATTTAAAGCTGGTTCTCACTCTCTCTCTCTCTCTCTCTCTCTCTCTCTTCTTTTCTTTTCTTTCTTTTCTTTTCTTTCTTTTCTTTTTTTGGTCATATCTATGTGTAGCAATGCGAGAATAGGTCCTTCATGTGGTCCAATTACCTGGATGCCGTTTCAATTCAGATGTGAATCGTAGTCTAGGCGTAATCTGTTAAAGACAATCTGATGAATAGTTGCTGAAAAGCGAAGAAGGAACTGAAGATTCAAAATTCCAACACCGTAGGCGCCATCACATGCTTGCTCGACAAAAGGAGGGTGGATTTGCCGATTTGATATCAAATGATGGGCGTCGTATTGAGTGGTGGTAGTTTCCGGAGTAGTACGATTGGAGGCTGTCGTACATGTTGCTTGAGGCCATAGTGAATTAATTTGCTGGTGTTGCATTGGGTGTTGTAATGAAGGAGATGGATGAATTATTTGTATGGTTTATCCTTTGAAAAGGTACGGAGGTAACATTCTATTACAAGTCCTATCGTTCCGTGTTATTATATATATATATATATATATTGGGTAGAGAGTATCCTTAATGATAAAGATTATCAAATACTCACAAAGATTTGAAGCACGGTATTAATACTGTGTATGATATTAATGTCGGATTCTGTATCTTATACCTACCAAAAATTGTACTTAAGCGATGTGTATTGGCTGTTGCGATCCCTATTTTGTTTTGCGGAGGTACAGAGCATGTCAAGGCGTTCGTTTGAGTAATCTAGGGATTCATTTAATTTACTTTGAACTTCGCTTTAACAAAGATATCTATCGACCACCTTTCTAACTCAAGATGTCTGTAATCAGTCTTAGCAAACCGGACCTTTTTCAATTCCAACAAGACGAAAACTCCCCCACTGGCTCAATGACATGAACTTAAAGTGCTAGCTAGTCACTAATGCTCTGCTTCGTCATCATCCTGAGCTCCAACTTCTAACTTTCAATGGGTCTTCAAGGGACCTGATTTAGATCTCGAGTGATGATAAGTTGGATTATATCGAGTCCATCTATCTGATTCTGATGTAATCGAGGTTTTAACCGTCCTTGACTACCTTCAGTATGGGGGCTGCATTGATAGAAAACCCCTCCAACAGCGCCCCTCCATTGAGAAATCTCGACAAATTTTGTATTCTTTTGACTAGACAATTGGTCTGTAGACAGGGTAATTGGTTCTTTGGAAATTGTTTTTTTTTTTTTTTTTTGTTTGACGGATGAATTTCCTGGAAATTTTTTTTTTTTTTTTTTTTGGTATGACGGATGAATTCCCTATTAAATATTAGAAAGGTAGATTAGTAGATATTCTCGCACCCGAAATTCAACTCTGGTACGTTTTTCACGGCGAAGAAGGGCTGTTGTTGTTGGTGTTGGTGTTTCTGGATATAGTTAGGGGTTAAAAGAGGGCGGATATGGCTGGAGTCGAACATTATAGTAACAATATGGTGTCACACTGGACCATAATAGACCTCTGTTAATATCCTTCTTCTATATTCAGAAACCTACCTCTTCCTGACAGGTTCAGTTTCACTATTAGTAGACGCTGACTTGATGATATCCCCGTCAAGACGAGTCAGTGATGAGCAAGTATTTGACCGGTACCAACGACATCCACTTGCAAAAAAACTTCCATGTATAAGTCTCACAAATCCAGTGTTTTGCTCTTCCAATATCGCCAGCAAGCTCAACACGCAATCCGTTCAGCGTACCAAGACAGAGTTGCAATGTTGACCATTTATAGCCCTTTATTTTTCCCTTAGAAGTGAAGCAGCTTAATGGAGTAATTCTTACTCTAGCAGCTATTGGGAGATCGTTGCTGATATTAAAGATAGAAAAAGGACTCCCCAATTTCTATAGTCGGATCCTTTTGTATCTAATAGAGTCAGCGACCTACGTAACGCTAGGCCGCTGCGTTATATTATACACTTGCTGACCCGCTACACCTAGGTCAATATTAACTTTAACCTTTACGCTGTCGTCGGTAATCTTAAGGAGATCAAGCTAGAAGGTAAGCGATCTATAATTAAGGCTTTTGTTGTTTTATGTCTAATTTAACTAGAGTGCAAGATTGGCACCACTGGCCGTGGAATAATAAGCCCGTCTTATTTATATATCCTTTAATAATATAAGCTAACTTTACTATAAACTGATCTTTATATATAGTGTAAGTATATATTCGCATTATCGTCTGTTAAAGTTATACGTTTATACTCGATTCCTTCGACACAGTCAACATAGCCATTGCGTACAACGATAAGGGCACAGGTAAGGTAGGAAGCTGTTGTGGTCCGAGGTCTAGAGGCATAGCTGAAAGATTAGGAGCTTGACTATTATCCGGCGGACCACAACACACTAGATAAAAGCTGAAGTCGTTTATGTACCACGAATTACCTGGGTGGAAGAAGCCAACGACCAACACCCGCACATACTACGATCTTCCCAAGCAGGCCCGGAATTATGTCGAGGTACATTTATTTTCAACTACAGGACGGATCTGATCCTATTTACTGACTATCTCTTTAGTAAATTGAGAAGTTGTTGCTTCGCCTAAATGGCTTCGCTTTTAGCTTCGAAGAACTAAGCACTAACTTTAACTTGGATAAAATACTCCATAGATCGACAACTAGTTCTGACTGTAAAGCTATTTATAATCAAGCGTGGCCAGGTGATCTAGTGGCTTACTTTATGCTTATTACTGGTGACGAAACGCACTTCGAAAGCTTTTCTGCGCATCAAGAGCTTGAAGCCCCTAGCTGAAGCGATGTGATCAGTGTGTATAGAGAACCGATAGCACGCAACCAAATAGATGGAGATTTCGGCTCTTATTATCCCACATACTCTCTAGATAGCTTGCACGACCGATGTGCAAGACCTCCTACTGTAATGCAGAATAGGACTGGCTGTCTATGATATCGTTGGGAGTTTTGTTGATCTCGAGACCTTCGTTGGTCTCGGAAACTTTATTGATCTCAAGACCTTGGTTAACTATACTATGTAGCTTCGCTGACGAATACCTACATTCAGCGATGGGAAGCCACAGGGAATTTACAGTATGGGGCTGCATCTCGATGGGGATTTATTTTTCCGCAGATTCTAGGATCCAGCAGGCTATACGATTAGAACTAGTAAACGTCGCTATCATTATATACCTGGATACGATATACGTCAAGTGCAAGGAGATGCATAGTTCACTTGTCCATGACTGGGCCATCAAACGCTAAGATGCGCCTCTCCTCTTCCCATTTTATGGCCATACAATGACAAGGGGCTAAGGGCAATACATATCCCTAGCTCTATTATACACCTATATGTCAATATTATAAGGACAAACAAAACAATGGATGAGCTCAAGCTTGCTTGTCTCACGAAGAGAACCTTTGCTAGCAGGGTCCTTGTAAATCACCTTAAAACGTGTAGATGTCCTAAACATGATGGGGATCATAGAGGCTAGTTATAAGAGGCTCCTAGAATCGTCACATCGTAAAAACCATCCCTGCAACCGGCAATGCAATACTCACCTAGCGCTGGAGAGGTTCTCGTTTAGTCTGATTCTCTCTATGTAATAGTTAGCGTATCTGCTTTTGTATTTGTTGGGCAGTATAAGTGGTTGAAGGGGGGGAATACCTATGTCGAAATTGTTCATCATGGTTTAGTAAATAGTTGCTTGCTCTATATCTACATTCTAGTATAATATTTTAGGTTGTATTTAGCTTAGCTATAAAGATATATATCTACTGCCGCTTATATCAAGTTGCTGTATAAAATAAATACAACGAGACAGATCTATAGGGTACACTTTAATATAGCTTGTAATAGTGCCGCTACCATCATCAACATCTCTTATTTAAACAAATATTACAAGCGCTGTTTATACTGAATGCACAATTTATTGCTAACATGGATGCAATAGGAGCTAGTTTTGCGTTGTGAGCAAGCATCACTCTTATCAAACGTACACAGAACATCATACTACTAGGTACTTATGACTACGGGTCATGGGAAAGATTCATCATCCATTGCCTTATTTTCCCATCCTTTGATGTGTGACATTCATAGAGAGGATCGCCGCGCTTGAGTGTCATTCTTTCTGCCTACTTATTTTCATCGAGCCCGCTACCCTCAATACAGACATAATAGAGCACATAGCTTGTATTTTCATAGCGATTTAGATGAGAACTTTATCCAAAGACTCTAAAGGATGTTGTGCTTGAATATCAGAAGTATGGAATCAGTGGGAAGAAGAGGAAAGTTAGTGGTGGCAAACGACAGATAGTAAGTCCGTGTTAGCCTAATTCCAGAACTTCCCATCGATCTATTGCCTGTTATGCAAACAATCTAGTAGCACACCTTATGCATACATAGACAGGTCCTTTTAAGTGACTTATACCTTTTCTTCTCTTCATCATCATTCATTTATTCAGATAGGTAAAACAAATAATAATATTTTTAACAATAGTTATATAACATGATATCTGTTCCAAGCTATTGTAAGGGGCGATACCAGCACAAAGTGCTAGCATTGGTGAATCTTTTGATCATTGGCTCAATTAGCATCCCTTCTAATTGCTGTTACATAATAATATACAGTATAATATAAAACTGATTTTAAAAAAAAATTAATATATTAATAATATTATTATTATAGAAAATAGAATATTAAATACTTAATACTTTAATACTTTAATACTTTAATACAAAAATAGTTAATAATTAACTTTTTATTTGCGGAAAATTAATTAAAGAAAAATATATTATAATTATATTAAAAGGAATAGCTAGCCTGCTGCTGCAGCCTTCTGCCTATATTCCCCAACACCTCGAACCCCTCTTTCAGCCTCTTGATTTCTTCTTCTTAAGTCTTTTATTTTTATTCTATTTCAATTAGGTGATTGAGAAGCATGCGCTAGCTGAACAACTTGGCGAGCAAACAGCCAAATATTTCATTTGTTGTAAGTAGAACATATAGACGTGAGAGAATGTGTAAGAGAGGGATTCGCTACTTTCGTCTGTGGACGCGACGGGGCCATAACAAAGTATTGTATGAGTGGTCGAACAATTCATTGTTTGCTCCATGTACGACTCTCGGGAGAAGAGCATATGGGCCTTTCCATCCCTTAACTTGTTATTTAAACCGTTGCCTTGCGTGTCCAGACCAGCTTTAAGAAAGCTAACGACGTGGCAGGCACTTTATTATGCAGTTCTATTGATATCAACTCGAAGCTATAAATGAAGATTTCTTTAATAAGAAAGGACATCTTTACTTTTGTTCCTTTTAAATAATCTTCTTCTTCTTCTTCTTCTTTTCTTTCTTGCAGCTGTAACACCAAATAAGTAACACAACATCGCCAAATCATGACAATCTCACACCTTCAGGCCCCCGTGGCCGTACCTCTCCCTCAGCCCCCATCTGGTGACTTCATGACCGAGAATCAATGGGAGACGCTCTGGGCCCTCTTAGACGGCGTGTTTCCGTCCATCGTTCCGGTTTCTGCCGTCACGGACAAGGATGGGCAAATTGCCATTCCAGATGACGAATTCGATCGCGTTGTGAATCAGATTACTAGCTCACTAGACAATCCTCCAAGTAGAGAGGAGATTGCAGAGTTTCTGGCCTTTCGGCCGTCTGCGCATCCTCCGTTTCGTGAGGATTGCTTGTGGAGTTTGGCAGCCTCACCGCAAAGGGCAAAGCTTGCAAAACTTCTTGAAACATTAGGGTGAGTGGGCTTTTGACTTAAGTTTGCTGTGGATTGTAAGGCCAGGAAGAATGCTGGCATGAATTGTACAGAAAGAGAGTGAGTGAGTAGAGAAGAGAGAGAGAGAGTTTGAAAAAAAGAATTGGAAAAAGAAATAGAAAAAATTGGAAAAATAAAAATCGTCAAATAGTAAAACTAACCCATCATGACAGTACACACACCGGAAGCTTGCTATTGACCGGTTACTGGAGCCCTATCACTCAACAGCCTGCCAGTGCCCGCGAAGCCATCATCAAGTCTTGGAATACTTCAAGTTTCCAGACGCTCAGGGGGCTCGCAAAATCAATGTTCTCCATGGCCTCAAAAGCAAATGGCACCTCTAATCCTTTTTTCAAAAAACTCTCTGGATACACCGACGTGCCAAAGGACTGGAAACCTGTCCAGGGATACGACTTCAAATTCGTCCAGCTAGAGCCCGGGGAACATGTACACGAAATCACCACCGACGTTATCATCGTCGGCTCCGGCCCCGGAGGTGCCGTTAGCGCGAAGAATCTAGCTGAAGCAGGACACAAGATTCTCGTCGTCGATAAGGGGTATCATTTCCATCCTACTCAGTTCCCCATGCCACAAGAAGCGGCCCTCAAGTACGTCTTCGACAACAGCGGCGCTTTTATGAGCGAGGACTCGAGCGTCGCTATCACCGTCGCTAGTTGCTGGGGCGGTGGCGGAACTATCAATTGGAGTGTGTGCTTCAAGCCCCAGGACTTTGTTCGCCAAGAATGGGCCGACGAGGGCCTCTCGCTCTTCACATCGCCCGAGTTTGACCAATGTTTGGATCGAGTGTGGAAATTCGTGGGTGCCGGATCGGAGGGCATCCGTCATAACCATAGTAACAGCTTATTGTTAGACGGATGCAAGAAGCTGGGTTGGCATGGGGACATCGCTAACCAGAACACGGCTAATAAAGAGCACTTTTGCGGCCAGTGCCATCTTGGTTGTGCGTCGGCAGTGAAGAAGGGCCCGACGGTGTCCTGGCTACCAGCGGCTGCTGAAGCAGGAGCTGAATTCATGGAGGGCTTCAGCGTCGAAAAGGTCCTCTTTGATGAGGATGGGACGACAGCAACAGGTGTTGAGGGTCTGTGGACGGCTAGAGATGCAGAAGGTGGTGTTGACAAGAAAGCTAGTGAGCGTACACAGAGAAAGGTCGTCATCAAAGCAAAGAAAGTCATCTTGTCTGCTGGCACCTTTTGGAGCCCTGTCATTCTAATGAAGAGTGGCGTTCAGGTAAGCAAATGTCTCCCCAATAGTTTTATCATCTCCATTCCCTTTAGTTTCTTCCTTTCTCCTCTCTTAACTTCTTTACTCCTTTTTGCCCACTTTACAAAAAAAAAATTCGCAAAGCAAGCTCACTGACAGTATGAAACCCCTCCCCCTTCCCCTTTATTTTATAGAACCCCCAATTAGGACGCAATCTTCACCTCCACCCAGTCAACTGTATGACAGTAGTGAACCGAAAAGAGACTCTACCGTGGGAAGGTAGCATCATCACAAGTTGGAGCGGGGAATTTGAGAACCTCGACGGCAAAGGACATGGAGTGAAGTTGGAACCCATATGCATGGTAGTAAGTGAATCAGGGCAATCACAGCAAATCCCCCCCCTTTTTTTTAATAAAAAAAATTGGCTTTTGATTTATTTTTGGAATTTCGCTGACCATAAGGACGGCCGGAGCGGCCATGAAAAAAATAAATTAGCCATATCTTGCTTTTGCATTGCAAAGTTGGACCGACGGCCTTGACGCCAAGCTTATTACTATGAAATACCGCCACCTTAGCGGCTTCTTGTCGCTGGCCCGCGATCGAGACACTGGCCGAGTGTTTGTCGATCCTGAAACCGGAAAGCCGCGGATCGAATACACCATATCTGACTTTGACCGCGAAAACCAGCTTGAAGGTATCGTTGGCCTCGCCAAGATTGCCTACGTTAGTGGTGCGGCGGAGATTCGAATTCATTATCCCGGTGTACCGCCGTTCGTACCCAATCCTGTAGCCCAGGGAAAGCACATTCAAGACCAAGATCCCGAGTTTACAGATGCCGCTTTAAGCAAGTGGCTGCAGCAGCTACGCACGGTAGGTAACAAGCCGCCCTTGTCTAGCTCTGGGGCAGCACATCAAATGGGAACATGCCGAATGAGCGTCAAAGAGGACTCGGGCGTGGTAGATGAGAGGGGAAGCGTCTGGGGAAAGAAAAACTTGTATGTTGCGGACGCAAGCGTGTTCCCGAGCGCGAGCGGCGTCAACCCCATGGTGACAACCATGGCCATCGCCGACTGGATATCACGGGGTGTCTCGAAGGAGCTGTTGGGGGCGCGAGATAAGAAGCCCACCCCTTGATATATGAGGTATTCATTGGATAGATTTAGGGGAAATTCCAAGTTGTCTATCCAAAGTAGCAAAGAACAGAGGCGATTGGATGAAAACATCGCTTGTTTCATTTTTTGGACCTATCAGGGATGATATTCAAGCGCTCTCGGAGGGCCAGGGACACATGAGGAAAGGGTTCGGAGGCCTAGGTTTGATAGATATCTTGCTTTGTTTAATGAAGAATGGAAAGCCACTCATACACTTACTCACCTTAATCCGGGGATTGCCTTCCTTGGGGCCAGAACCGTCAATTTGATATCTTTCTACCCAATACTTTAACACCCAACATACACCCATGAATATGTTCGGTCATGCTAGTGTTTAGGCATGAATGAGCCAAGGTCAATCAATACAGGCTTGACAGGCTTATTGCCATCATATGCCAGGGGTCTCTTTTTCTCAGGCACTATTCGGCATATCAAAACCATAGGTAGCAGATCTACTATTGACATATGTCCACATGACCTGATAGTCACGAGGGCATCAAAGGTTTTTTTTTTTTTCTCGCTCCCCCCCTGCCCTGCCCGAAGCATGTGCAATGGGAAGAAGTATTTTTTTTTTTTTTTTTCTCACTCAGGCCACTATTCGTCCTCGTGATAGCCACTAGGATGACGGCTGAAAAGACCATAAGCCATGTGAGTATGTAGGATGATGATAGGAAAACCTTCTCCGACCTACGGCCAAGACGTCATAGAATGCCAAGAAATACAATCAACATGGGGTATCTGAATTATTTTTTTTTTCTTCTTCTTCTTTTAAACGCCGGCTAGGAGGGGGTTTAATCTTCACCCCGGTTCATAAGGTGTCGATGTAACAGAAGATATGGCAAGGCTCGGAAAGCTCTGGTCTTTACCAAGGGGCTGGTTATCTTGTAGAGATCAGAATTAAAAAAGATCGTTTTAATTTTTTCCCCGAGCTACGGAGTACCTAGTAGGTTTAAAAATAACAATAGAAAAACGGGATGTCACTATGGTAAGAAATGTGGTGGGACGATACTTCTCCCTTCTTCCATGGCCCCGTTCTTGTGGCGCGGCGCGCGGAGCTGGTTGCCTCCCGTGCGGGAATCTTAAGAAAGATGTTTACATAAGCAATCACCTAGCTCTCCGTAAAGGGGAGGGGACAGACAGCTGGTAGATCTTTTGGGAGTATTTAGCCACAATTCGCAAGGCAGACACAGCCACGGAGATTCGGTGGACGATGCGATGGGGAGAGTCTGCCACGCCACGTTATTGATAGCGGGCATACCGAGACCGAAGGGGAGGGGGAGCAGGGCAGGGCAGGGCATGGCACCACCAATTCCAACTAAGAAAAAAAAAAAAAAAAAAAAAAAAAAAAAAAAAAAAAAATCGTGCAGAAAAAGTATTTGGAGCCGGGAAGATGCAAAAAGACGTCAGGGTGGAATGGCATTGGGGAAGGGTCATGCAGTAGTCCCATGGCAGCATATGCAGCTCTTTCAGCTGTTCAAGGATTTTTGCATAATTATTGACAACGGGGGGTGTGTCTGATCCCTTTGCAAGATGCTTGGATGCCCGGCAATGTTCTCCGTTGCTGTCCTGTCGTCGCTTTGGCCGCCAATGGCTGCATGCAGTATGATGATGATGCATTTAGGAGTACAGTAAGTAGATTGGTATTGTAACTTGTTGCAGCAGTAACCTCCTGCTCCTACAGAAACAGAGGGACACGCCTCTCAAGGTAAGGTAACACAGAAATCCTTCCCTATGCTAATAAAGCATTGTAAAAAGCTACTAGCAGCTTGGAACTCGAGATCCAGAATCTTGGCAGCTAAGGCCTTGATGCGCTAGCCACAACAAACTTGCTTGAAGAGCTAGAATAAAACGTACGAGTATGGAGTACGAGTGGTAAGTATTTACCGAAGCTGGTGGCTCTCATGGATCAGCGAGAACCGTTGGCATGGGGTCCGCAAAAGCCAAATCGGGGGAGGGGTTGATTTCCAGGGTAAGACTTCTCCAGTGAGTTGGGACTCGGCTATCCGGGCCCAGCACGCGCCTTACATGGACTGACTGTACACTATTACCTCTATGCCTATGATCTTTCATATAGCATTGCATTACGAAGTAGACGTTTGTTGAGATGCAAGTTGTGATCACAAGAAAACCCAAACTACCCAAGACGTAGGGGTTTATGCCCCATGCATCGGTAAGGAGCCTACATTTGCCACTGACGACTCCCCCATCAAAGAGGCAGCCTGTGACGTTGAGATAGAGTGGAAGCCCGTTGGGCATGGAGAAGGGGCTTATGGAAAGGCCTCAACAGTGACCACGTTTGCGGTGGCTAGCGAGGCTATTCAGGATGCCGAGGCGGTTGGGAAGCCAGCAGCCTCGCTACGTAGCCGCTTCACTGTCTTGACGATGTCGCCGTCCTACTACCTACCTACCTACCTACCTACCTAACCATTCAACATGGCTACTGTTATGATGCAACGCTTTACCGTCTCTAGAGGGGGCGTTAGCAACTACATAACCTACACTCCTCAGAATTGAAAATTTACGGGGGGACCTTCGCCTCACTTAGATAATCTGAATCGTTTATTGGTACTACCTTCTGATATGTAGGAGGTGGATAAGAAGAGGTGAGTGAGCGTCGTCACCTGCGGCCGGTTATCCAACCGCCTCCATAGTTGTCGCGGCCTAGTAACTGGCCTGGCACTCTGATGAAACTTTTTCAATGCGACGCATTATCTATGGGCGACGTTGGTTGCCTCAAATGACGTGTTCTGTATATCGCCTCACTGATATTCTGATTCATCATTGTTTAGGTTTTTCAGCGACCAAAGACTCAGATTCAGTCTCCAACTCTGTACGAAGTAGGGTAGGTTTACAGATAGTAAGTAGTAGGACATAACAATTGCGATTACGGGGGCACTTGGATACCAACCCGCATGGCATAGCTATTTTTGGCAATGGCCACTACATACTGCTAGTTACTAGTATGTAGGTTAGCAGGTTACGTGCTACCTTCATCTCTGGAATGGCTTTAGTACTCCATACTTGTATTCTGTAACTATGCAGGGAGTAAGGTATAGTGTCGCGAGAAGACGATCGCTCTTAGGTTTGAATTGATTGAATATACTTCCTTGCCTGGCTTGACAAGGATGCCGATTTTCCCTTATAGATCTTGGCCTTATACGAGCACACCCAGATATAATTCATACGAGTACTCCGTACGTACTCCATATACTACGAGTAACAGTAGATTGTCTATCGAGGGCCTGTCTTATAAAACCGTCTCATAGGCCGATGACTGCCGATTGACTCCGCTTGCTCCACCATTTGCACGCTGAGGTACCGGTACTTACGCCTTCCCTTAGCTTGCCTGTGGCTTGCACGGCGCTTTTCGTATTCCAGCCACGGCTGTCATTTATTACAATGCACCTTGGCCAGATTTGCTCATCCACACGTGGAATCAGAGACTAAAAATAATGACCTGAGATATGGATGCACTCTGTGGCGGGCGTTCTGAGAGAGAAGTGGTAAGCTTGGCTGGTCATCTACCTACTTACGACGCCACAGAGAGAAGACAAAATTCCCCAAAAAATTCCCCAAAAAAATTCAGGCCATCGTGATGTCGCTCATTGGTATGTTGTCCTGTCTGCGGACCTCAAGGGGTCAAGGACAGGCCAGATTTGACGGCCCCCCAATTCCAAGAGGTAAAGATTTCAAAATTTGATAACCAGTGAGCAACAAAGATATTACAGTGCAAGTAGACGCGCTGCAGGGTCTTGGATGCTAAGCAAGAGCCACCACCTCCTTGTTGCGGCGGATATCCGGGAAACCCTTTTTACAAAGAACGGATAGAGAGAGCGGGAGAAGAGAAATCCCGTTTAGGAGAAGCTTTGTCATTTATCAATCTTCATAATCAAGAACCGAAACGAGAAGAGGGCTCGCTAACCGTACACAAACCTTTGGTCTCCTAGTCCCCTTTTCCTTTCGAGACCTGCGCTCGCACAGTTTCTGAGAAAAATCTGCCCATTAGCTGTGATTGGCCAAGTGGCATCGCTCAATGGACCAATTAGCATCAGTCTCATCGGCCTCTTTTGGCTACCCCACTATGGCAACCACTGGCTTCTAAGGTCTCTGACCAATCAAAGGCTGTATTTGCCCTTTTCAAACGACACACCTCAGCTCGCCTGGCAGCCACTAACACCATCCTTATGGAGGCAACGCTCCTGGCTGGTGAGAGAGGATTTGTACGCAGAAAAACTTCTTTGTCTCGATAATCTAGGCCCCCCTTTTCTGGGGTATTATGACATTCAACGACTCTTAGAAGAGGCCCGACGTCTCGGGACGCTCCGGGGTTCCCTATGGACGGACTCGAGAGCCATTGTCCAACCATTGCCCAGGACTTACATGCCCGCAATGATCAGGACAGTTTCAAAGCTCCAAGATGCCTTTCCAAGCCAGGGGAATCGCCCGGCCCTAAGAAACACTGGCTACGGTTTCTCCCTAGACAGTATCCATTCTCACCAAAAGGTCTACCGTCTCCTGTCCGCTTATCAAAACAGGATGGTCCAGTGCGTGGGATTGGATGATATGGAGCGCTCAAGATGATTCGCGAGACAACTGACTGACTGATATCAAAATCCCTCGTCGGTAAAGGGAGGATTTCTTTAGGTTCGATCATAAAGAGGCGTTCAAGTGCGGGGATGTAGCCGACGCACAGGTTACGGCGCCTATAATTTCTCATTGCCTTCTTTCTCTCTCTCTCTCTCTCTCTCCATGGTCCACAGTACATATTCAAAGGCTAGGAGGCGAGGAACTGCACTTGGTATGGCCTGGGCGCCGGCACATTCCACCCGCCATGTCCGCACTATTCAAACTTGCACTGTGGAGAGGGAAAAAGAAAGAGCCATGACAATCCAAGTTTCGTATTTGGGTAGTCTCATCACTTACATGCAAATAGTAGGTGCGCCGGCGCATGGCGCGGTGTTGGTATGCAAGTCATACATCAGCTCCGGCATAAACAAGGGCTTCTTGTGCATCTCATTGACCAGACGACGAGATGAGATGGTCTAGAGCAATTTCTCCCATTTGATATCAATTTCCTTGTCTGGTTTCAGCTCGTTTGCTAGTTATTGCTGACCACTGCCCGAACTGAGCTAAGAGCCTGGTAAGATGACTCTTCTTCTTCTTTCTTTTTTTTTTGGTCGCCCAGTCGGCGACTGGTGCTAAAAAGACCTATCCTCTTACTTCTCCGTCGTCTCCGTTGTCCAACATTGTCCACATTGTCCGCAAGCAAATCCTGTGAGCGGAGACAGGCACGGGGGTCACTGCATGCTGCATAAGCGGCGCAACCCTCTCGCTTCGAGATGTCAATAATAGCGGCCCCCTCGAGGTTTGTGCCTGCTATCTTTCACAAAGGACTACAAGTATATACAATTCAAGTTTGGCTTTGCCCCTCTTCCACGATGTGGATCAAATAGTGCACATGCTCTGTCCCAACACTATGAGCTTTAAGTACGAAGCGATGAGAAGCGAGGAGGGAACAATCCCGTTAGCTATATGGAACCAGTAAATGTCTACGACTGTTTGTTGGTTGGCAGCTTTGAGACATAGAATAATATCACGTTTATGATACCACTATATTATACGAGGAAAAAAATCATGGTGTGGTGGTATGTAGCGTGGTGACTGTCGAGAGTAAAGGTAGCGGCAGATGGGTCGGTCAATAGTTACTGTGGCAGTTCGTTTTTCATGGACACAATGTGTTCGACGAAGCGCTCAGCATACAGTTAGTTAGTATGGAGCCCAGTGTCTTGGTCACCCACCAAGGCCTTTGCACTTCTTTTTTTTTGTGTGTTCTGCATAGTATATTCCTACATACACCTACTACTTAATACTACTACTAGGTAGCACCTTATACAACCCAGTATGGTGTACTCCGTATCTCCAACTGAATACTGTGAGCAGATACTTTTGTATTTCGCTCAGTACCAAGCGCCTACTGATACTGGACCCTGCCTTGTCGATGGTTTGATCTCGTGATGTCTACTATCATGCTGCCCACCAAATGATGCAGTTGTGCATATTCCCCTCAACTTCGTTGGATCCTTGACACTGGTGTCTCACTTGGGTCAAGCTTGGGTGTTACTTGTACAAGAGAGAGAGAGAGAGAGAGAGAGAGAGAGAGAGAAAGAAAGAAAGAAAGAGAGATAGATAAGACGAATACGGAGCACAAGTGATGTTACGAGAGAAGAAGCATGTTGGATCTGTCCTTTGACAAATTGAAGAAGCGAAAGACGATGACAGTACAGAGTACATGGTACGTACATACATACCTCGGGTCATGGCCACAGCCACCCAAAATCTTTTTTTGAGGGATACGTAAAAAGAAGTCGAGAGTTCCGGTACCTCTTGGAAGACGGTGTGGCGCGGATGCTGCAAAGGTCTTTCAGCTCCACATACGCCTGCAGGGCTCCCCATTTGGACTCTTTGCTGGGGTCACCGCACACGCCCCCTGATTTATGCGCACCCCTCGCGCAAGTCGCAAAAGTTGCAGGACACAGCCCAGACCTGACCTGACCTGGCCTGGCTTGGCCTTTGACTGCAGCAGCCTGGCCCTTATTTTTTTCTTTTTCTTTTTTCTTTTTTCTTCTTTTTTCTTCTCCTTCTCCCAGTCAGTTTTGCTGGTTGACTACGCGCCGCGGCAGATATCCGCAACAGTACGGAGTATATACAAAGTAGTAGTAGCAGTAGTAGTAGCAGTAGTAGTAGTAGCAGCAGCAATAGCAGCAGCAGCTACGGCGGCGGCGGCGGCGGCGGTCTTGCAGAGAGGCAGTGAAGAGATGTGGAGGAGACTAGCAGCTTGCTGTTGCAGTGGCCAGATACGGTACCTACAAGTAAGGTAGTCTCAAGTACGGGGTGTGTATTTATACTTTTCGAATGCTCCATACTCAGCAATGGGACCGGGTATAAACTACCCAATAGTACTCCGTACTCCGTACTCTATAGTTGGCGGCCGTTGCGTATTTTCGGCCGACGCCTCTCAGCG
The DNA here is from genome assembly GCA_015266385.1 of Trichoderma oligosporum. Classification (NCBI taxonomy): domain Eukaryota; kingdom Fungi; phylum Ascomycota; class Sordariomycetes; order Hypocreales; family Hypocreaceae; genus Trichoderma; species Trichoderma oligosporum. The sequence goes on along the minus strand of JACBYL010001003.1, from coordinate 414 downwards.
GCGTCTATCCTGCTACTCCGTGCTCCTTACAAGTTACAAGTGCATAGATTAGCTACCTTACTTATGTACTTTGCCTATTATAGAGAGAAAAGACCTACAAGCACGAGCTCCTAGGGATTCGGATCACAATGGCATAAACATGGAACTTGGACATAGAGGCCATCTAGCCTATTAACGCCTGACTACTATACTAGTACATGTACAGTACAGTACAGTACAGTAGTACCAAAAATATGGAATACGGAGAACATACACTTGTATGGCCTGGTACTCCGTACTCATCTGCGTCATACTGCCGCGCAGCTTCGACCAAGTAGGGAGTACACTCCGTATCACGGCTGCATTAGCCAGGCCCATCTATCCGTACATGTACGAAGAAACCACAGGCGCATGCCAGGTCTCTTTGGGAGGGGG